>JARPMJ010006682.1:0-50295 GCA_033366665.1 Phoxinus dragarum | reverse complement strand
ACTGATGTACTGGTACCGCCAGCGTCCCGGAGAGACTATGAGCCTCGTAGTGTTCACGACCTCTTACACCGAACCAGAATATGAAGATCCAGAGAAAAATAAATTTGTGGCCAAAAAAACAGTTCCCGAGAGTGGATCTCTGACTGTGAAGAACTTAGAGGCGGATGACAGCGCCATATATTTCTGTTCAGTGAGTGAAAGCACAGTGTATCAAACTCTGGGCAGAGTTGTACAAAAACAGGTGCATTTAAAATAAGAGATGAATAATGATCAACAGGGGGCAGTGTGGTTCTTTTGGTCATTTCCAGTCTACTCACATTGCAAAATAAATGTCTCTGTTTGCATATGGTGATGCTTAAAAATAGATTTGAATGAATGATCATGAACTTCATTATTGTCCCCCTTCTTTAACAGTGTACAGTTCAACTCATTCTGTGTAGTTTGTATCATATCTTCCTTAAAGGGATAGTTCACTTTAAAATTTAAATTCTGTCATCATTTACTCACCCTCAAGTTTGTTTCAAACCTGTTATTAATTTATTTCTTCTGCTGAACACAAAGAAAGATATTTTGAAGAATGTCAGTAACCAAACAGTAGTCTGTACCCATTGACTTCCATAGTAGGAAAAAAAAAATACTATGGAAGTCAATGGGTACAGACTACTGTTTGGTTACTGACATTCTTCAAAATATCTTTCTTTGTGTTCAGCAGAAGAAATAAATTAAATGATGACAGAATTTTAATTGTAAAGTGAACTATCCCTTTATGTATCCCTTTATTTCTCTCAGGTTTGACCAGTTATAGGGACCGGTATATCTGACATCACTTCCTCCTGCATGTGCCTTTGCAGAACACTTAGTGAAAGAAACCATGATGGACATGTTTGATAGCATATCTGTATCTCTACTGATGCTTACAGGTAAAAATAAATAAACATTTACTTTTTAGTCTAAACATGACTGTACGTACACAACTGTTGTGTTTGTTTTCTCCACAGCTTCATGTCTTGGTAAAACTGTGGATCAGACGCAGCTAACCTCATCCAGAATCAAGATGGATCTGTTGTGTTTAAAATGCAATCACAATATACCGAGCTATGACCGAATATTATGGTACAAACAAAGTCAGGACACGTCAGGCCTCAAGTTGATGGGAAACCTTAATTTTGACCAAGAGAATAAAGAGCCTGAGTTTGAAAACAAGATCAAATTGAGTGGAGATGGAAGAAATAATGGCACTTTGACTATCAACAGCCTCAGACTGACTGACAGCGCAGTGTATTTCTGTGCAGCGTATTACACAGTGTTCACTATCACCTCACACTCATACACAAACCTTGTCTTTTAAACGGCTTATTTCTGTGAAATGCATATCTATGTTCCTCCCCACACCTTTGGATTCTGATTCAGTGCCAGTTCTCAGCACAATAGGTCTAGTCTTAAAGCAAATATGTTGTTTAATTTGTTTTTTTTTTAAAGTTTGTGACAGTATTAATTGCTGTTAAGTTTTTATGTAAAACTATGATAAAGTGCAACAATGTTAGACAAATTTTAGACAGAATAAATTTGAGCCTACAGTTGACTAATTTATGACGGGAAAACATCTGAATTGTGCAGCTTATAGCTGACATCACTTCCTGTTGTGCCTTTACTTCATAGCAGCAGAACTCAGTTCAGTAAGAGCTGACATGATGAACTTCTTACTTAGCATATCTGTATGTCTATTGTGGCTAACAGGTAATAGTAAAAATATGATGTTGTGCAAATAGTGATAAACTTTCATGTAAATGTTATTTATATAGTTTTATTTCAAACATTACTACTCATTGCAAACATTATCTCTCTCCGTGCACAGCGGTAAATCATGCAAAAAACGGTTCTCCAGAGTCCCGATGACCTCATGAGGAATCGAGATGAACTGGCGGTTTTCAAATGTGCTCACAATATACAAGACTACAACCGAATGCTGTGGTACAAACAGAGTCGAGACACGTCTGGCCTCACGCTGATGGGATTCCTTAGTTTTGACCAAGAGAATAAAGAGCCTGAGTTTGGAAACAAGATCAAATTGAGCGGAGATGGAAGAAATAATGGCACTTTGACTATAAACAGCCTCAGACTGAATGACAGTGCAGTGTATTACTGTGCAGCGTATTACACAGTGATATAGACAGTTAAATCTTAATACAAAAAGCGGTTACCTGTTACTCTAACAGGACTCACCACAGCTCTGCCTCACCTGCAAAACGCGCTGGGTTTGATTTGCTGCCAACATTGAGTGTAGATGAGATGAGATGTAGTCTCTTATTTCTAAGAATGAGTAAATCCAAGTGTGAGTAGAAAAAAGCCCACCACATGTTGACCTCATACAGACAATTAAAGGTACACTGTGTAATTTAAGTATTTTATTAGCTAAAATCAATGTCTTTATTCATAAATATGTCCTCAATTTTGTACAATTACCTCTCCCAATGATCCGACTTATCCTCATACGTGAATAATTTCTCCTCTTTATTTACATGGGACAGGTAACTCCACGGAGGCTTCCTTGTCGTTCCGCCATCTTGAAAAAGCAATTCCACAACGTGTTTTCGTTCAGAGCCAGTGTAACGTGACTGACACCAGCTGAAGCGGACAAGGAGAGAGGCGTAATGTGTCACTGCCCCGGTATATTTGAAAGGCTGCACTGCACAGTACTTCATAATTCAGGATCATATACTTATGCCGAGCCACAGGAGAAATGCCAAAATTTAATTTAAAAGGAAACGTGACTGACGAATTCAAAAACCGAGGGTAAATAACGGGATAGCAGAGGGCGGGCTGAGAGCCGTGACATAGACGCTAAGCGCCAAGTTTGAGATTGAATACTCCTATGGAGTGAGCGGCCAGTAACAGGAAGAAGAAGAGTTTGAGATTGGGGAAATCGAAAATGACCGCGGATATGGAGACAAGGGATGCAATTCGCTCTGTTGTGGAGAATATTCCCGGCATTTCCAAACTGAAGGACGAACAAGAAGAGTGTTTGGTAAGTTGCAGCATTTCCGACAGACTCGAAATGAACAAAGAGCTGTGTTTGACAGAACTAATCCTAACTTTGACAGTTGGCTGCAAATATTTTCCTGTTTCTCTTTACTGTCAAATAATAGTTTAGAGGCCCCGATTGTGCCGTGGATGCATAGATTTACATCACATAATCTACAAAAGTCGTTGACATCCATGTTCACTCCGGTATTTCTCTCGATGGTTTCGTTTTCGCATTATTTATAATGTGTTTACAGTGGCATTTCGATGCTGCTAAGCTGGCGCATAACACACGTCATAACCAAACGTTATGTGATTGGCTTACGGGTAACCAATGATTTTATACTTCAGACGAGCGAAAAGAAAAGAAAACACTTTTCAATGATGCCATGCCAGACTCTGTCTATGAAGCAAAGCAAAGTAGCAGAGTTTGGTATTACCGGCTACAATTTCACCGCTAGATGGGAGAAATTCCTACACAGTGTACCTTTAAGTTGATACACAAGCCAGGGTTGCCAAGATCACGGCATTCCAGAAGTTACTTGAAAACAGTTGATTTTCCCCTCTAGGGGTTAAAGATTTGACATATTGCATTATATTTGACTGACATGCTTGCATTGCAATATTTTATATTAATAAAACTGTGCTAGATGTGAAGTTTTGTGAAGGAAGGCCACTGGTATGGAGCATTTGAACTGTGTTTATGATCACTACGATATAGCGGTTTTCAATTTGCATTGCAGTGACAGTAAAATATGTATTTTAGGTATATGGGAATGACATATTTTGAGTTTGGATATTTGGTATATGGTCATTGGGTTACTTTTGGGCTATTTTCGATAGCCATGGGCTAGTTTTGTTACGCAGATCTGGCAACCCTGACACAAGCTCAGCATCCCTGAAAGATAGAGGGAGACATTTCTCTGTTAATACTAAATCATAACATAATTGAAAAATGAGCATATTTTACGAGAACTGTAAATTGTACAAATTATTATGGCGTGGATAATAAAAAGAGAAACTGTTAATGTTAAACAATATGTTAATTGTCTTTTTCTCATAATTTCTACTATACCTCACCAGCTTGTTGTCAGTGCCCACAGAGATGACATCATTTCCTATTAGATGTGTCTTCCTGCATTTAATGCACAGCATTGTCCCCAAAAGCATAAAGCAAAGATGACTAGTATTCTTCCAAGTGTTTGTGTTTCTCTAGTGTGCCTCACAGGTAACCATATGGAACCTTTTTAGTTATTAATTGTAATAATTTTTCTTATGTGAACTACACTGATAACATAGATGTATTTTCTCTCGATTACAGCCGTCTGTCTCGGTGGAACTGTTCTCCAGTCTCCTGGTGACTTCATACAGAACCCAGATCAGTCTGCAGTGATCATATGTGCTCACGATATACCAAACTATGATCGTATTCTTTGGTACAAAAAGGACATGGGCTTTAAGTTCATGGGGTACCTTAATCTTGAATCTGATTACCCGGAGTCTGAATTTAAAGACAAGATCAAATTGAATGGAGATGGAAGAAAGAATGGCACTTTGACTATCAACAGCCTCAGACTGACTGACAGTGCAGAGTACTTCTGTGCAGCGTATTACACAGTGTTCACTATCACCTCACACTCATACACAAACCTGTCACTGTGATACCAAAGCGTCAGCTTATGAGTTTCTGCACATTCACTGACACTGCACCTGGACCTGTGGGGTTTGATTTAGTACCAGTTATGAACACAGAAGTAAAGTATTCTCCATAATTCCTATAAAATTATTGTTTTTTCTTTCTGTTATGCATTAATATTTGAACTCTGTAGAATCCTCTGTAGTATTTCAAACAAAAATGTCCTGGAAAATGGTGCCATTAATGGGGTCATGCCATGGATTTTTATTATTTTAATATGTTTCTTGAGGTTCACTTATTATGTTAATAATAAGTTAAGCCAGTGGCTTCAGTGGGATGAGTATTAGGGTGTCAAAGCATCTGTGATGCTGAACTCTCGAAGAACAGCCACTGCCTTTAATAGACACAATGATGGAGTTCTCTGATATTCTTGCTTCAGTGATGGACATGTAACATTATGATTGACAGACCTGCTACGACATTAACTGACTACTAATTTGAAGGTTTACTTTAACATAATAAATGGCACAATTTAAACCCATGAGTCCATAATTTAAACAGTTTATTTTAGATCACGAGTGATTGTTCCCTTGATACACCACATTATAACATGTGCATAACTTAGTTGGAGACATTACAGTAATGCACTTTAAAGACACCTCCAGTAAATACTGGCTCAACTCACCCGCTCTCCCATATTATGTAATAATAATTATTATATTACATAGACATTTCTTTATGAGATTCACCTATCAGGCTGATAGGTCTCCTTTTCAATCTTTATAATAATGGATATAAAATAATTAAATAAATTATTAAAATGATTGACTAAGTGTTTTGTAAAAACGTTATTTGTGGTCTAGTATACATTACCGTAAATCAAATATTTGTCTCAATTGTTTCTTTGTTCTTGTAAAAAGCTAATTCAAGTATTGATTCAGAAACATGCAAACAAACATTTTAACTTTTTCATTTTTACACTTCCTTCACATGCAGTGTAAATGCATGGGAGGAAATTGTTGTAATCACTAAAGCTGTGGACAGGAGGCGCTGACGGTGCATACTTGAACACTAAAGGCATGATCATGTTGCAATGCTCACGGGGATGAGGAAGTATTTCAAACCAAACTTCTTTTTTTTTTTCACTTACAATATTTCTCCAGTCTAAATCAACATGATCAGAGTTCTCCTTGTTTCACTATTTTGGCTTACAGGTAAATATTCTTTAATATAAAATACAACGTTACACAGTAATAGTGCAATGTGCTCTTACAACATTTTCCCTTTTTGTTTCGTTCACAGGTTCTGTTGTCAATGGCAGTGTTCAACAAAGTCCCTCAAATGTAATTAAAACCGAGAGAGACTCTGCAGAACTTGTCTGCACACACAACATACCAACTTACACTATGATCTTCTGGTACAAACAAACACGTGGACATGAATTTACATTACTGGGATATATTTGGAATAAAAATTATTTTCCAGAGGACAATTTTATGAAAAAAATCAGTTTGAACGGCGACGGAACCAAGAATGGATCTTTAAAAATCAATAATCTTGCCCTCAATGACAGTGAGATGTATTTCTGCGCTGCTAGTTTACACGGTGTGATGTGCAGTCCTGACACAATACACAAACTCTGAAAGCAGCGGATTATATTATTAACCACTGCAGGGTTTCTGCACCTGCTCACGAGATCCTGCTAATATCCGCTGAGATCAGACGCACACTAGCAGTCATGTGATCTGAATATTGATAGGAAAACTTAAACAGGTCATATAATTAATTCACAACTTGTTTGATGAGTCCAGTCAACAGATCATGCCAAACACATCAACACAAAAGGAAATGTAAAGATCATTAATACGATAAAATGTAATCAACATAATTTTTACAGATGCTGACAAATATTTTGCTCTTAAATTGAATAAATATGTAAAACTGATAAAAAATGTGGAGTTTCTTCTTGGGTAGAGAATGTAAAGCTGCCACACTTTGTGACATCATTTCCTGCATCTCCTGCATTTAAACTCATAGTTGAGTCAATCAGCAGAGAGAGAGACAACATGAGTAAAGCTCCTTGTGTCTATGTTTCTGTCTTTTTTCTGCATCTTGCAGGTAATCATTTGTCATCTAATATTGTTTTGTTAATACACTGTACCATTGAATTAGCACTGAATTGACTTTTTACAAAGTTTATGCATTAATATATCTTTCAACAGTGACCATTCTTGGTGAAAGTGTTGTCCAGACTCCTCCTGATGTCCTGAAGAAACAAGATGACGTTGCAGAGATCAAATGTTCACACAGTATACAAAACTATTATATTGTACAGTGGTACAAACAAAGCCAGAGCATCATGGATCTTCGGCTCATGGGATACCTTAATGTTGAACAAGAGGTCACAGAGACTGAATTTAAAGACAAGATCACACTGAGCGGAGATGGAAGAAATAATGTGACTCTGACCATCAAGAAGCTCGCGCTGACTGACAGTGCAGTGTATTTCTGTGCAGCGTATTACACAGTGTTCACAATCACCTCACACTCATACAAAAACCTTCCTGTGATGTACAAGTTTATCTGGAACTGCAAATTCACCATCACTTTACACCTGACTCTGTGGTTAAGTAAATATAATCTTCATGGATATCAGGGATAGAGCACATACATATTTTAATAAGCAAAAACAGCAGGTTGACCATATCGTAGTATTCTATAAAATATAATTTTCAGAATGAAAGACTGGCATACTGCATCAGTGAACAATATGTGGAATAGTAAACATTATTTCAATGCTAAATTGTCATCACATGACCTCATTATGTTTGTCATATTATATGCTTGTGTAATTCAGGAGTGTCCAGTTATAATCTGATTGTCTAAGCAAGCAAGTAGATATGTAGGTAAATAAGTAAATAAAGTACAGTAGCACTTTATCCTGTACAGTATACGTACTGTAAAATAGTATATGACCAATGAGTTATGACAACACATGTTATGACAACACATTAAAAGTTAAGCAATTTTCAACTTTTTATACAAGATTCAACACATTTTTTAAAGTCAGTTTAATGTAATTTAAGTTGAAATGACTTAAACCTTCAAGCTGTACTTAAAAATGTAAGGCAGCAACTTTATTTTTACAGTGTACTTATTACAATAACCGGGTTATACTAACCCTGAACCTACCTCTAAACCTAACCTTAACCCATATAGTCACCGTATATTACCCAGTACTTTCTTAGGTGAATACACTGTAAGTACACATACTGTAAAATAAAGTGTAACCTAAAGTACTTATCTATTTTGTAAATGTATGTACTGTGTGAAGGATACATACTGTATACTGCAGAATATTGCGAGTATATTATACATGGGCTCTGTTAATCAAGCAGTCAAGATGCAGTAGTTATTGTAATCACTTGGAGGAGCTCTTGATTAATTTATGTGCAAATTATGTTGCACCAAAAGCTTTGAAATGTCACTGCATTGTTCAAAAACAACTCAGAATTGAAATGCAAAACACTGAGCACTTTATATAATAGCACAGCAATCAAAACATAATTATTTAAAGGGGTGGTTGATTATGATTTCACTTTTCTAACTTTAGTTATAGTGTGTAATGTTGCTGTTTGAGAATAAACAACATCTGCAAAGTTACAATGCTCAAAGTTCAAAGCAAAGGGAGATATTTGCTTTTAAAGAAATAGTTTTTTAAGGACTTCAACAAACTGGTAGGGACTACACCACATTCCTCACGGGTTAGTGACATCACCAACCCTAGAATTTACATAAACCCCGCCCCCGGAACACGGTTTACAGATTATCATGACAGAGTATGGTGATCAATGACTGAAAGATTACTACACTTAAGCTACATACATTCACCAACTAACCATTCAGAAATGTCCTGTTGCTTCTACATGTTGTCACTTCTTCTTGAGTCTCTCCATCTTTCTGACTCCGGTTTGAACATAAAAGGCTAAAAGTTTTAGAAATGTTCAGTGCATGTCTGTGTGAGTGCAAGCTCTTGAAGCTCCGCCCCCTGTGCCGGGAGCAGCAGCTCATTTGCATTTAAAGGAACAGACACAAAACGGTGCGTTTTTGCTCACCCTCAAAAAGTGACAACTTTAACATGATATATAAAAATATCTGTGAGGTATTTTGAGCTCAAACGTCACATACACACTCTGGGGACATCAGAGACTTATTTTACATCTTGTAAGAAGGGCATTATACCACCCCTTTAATGCATTAATATTATTTGAGATTTAATTTGAGGAAAAATGTATGGCATTTGCTTGATAAAAAAACATTTATTCTTTTATCTATTCCGTTAAAGAAAGAACGTCATACATGTTTGCAGGGTGCGATTTGTGAAAAAAACAGAGGGGGGGATAAAAAATTTAGCCACGCTAAACGCCTCATTCGCACAACAGGATCTCTAGACGCGCGTCTTTACATTGAAATCACTCGCGCCAGCCTCAATTGAGTGAAACACCGGTTGTGTAACTTCGGCCATTCTCAGTGGTGTGACTGGGACTCTAACTCTGCTTTTCTTCATAGAAACAGATAATCAGATTGTGATGTTTATTCCCGCTTCAGTAATATGCTGAATATGCTGCCTTCCTTTCGACACACACTGCCCAGCGGACCTGCAACCATCTCGCAAGTGTTGATAGGCTATTACTCGTGAGGTGTAACCAATCAGATAGCGCCGTGGGCGGGACATTGAGCATCAGAGCCAGCCAAAGTCTAGTACACCTGGCTGCAGCCTGCAGATCGGGGTGGGTCTGCACCTGGGGCGGGGCTGCACGTGCAGCCCCGCCCACAACGCTTGTCATTGGTTAGTGGTAAAGTGATGACGTCAATCAAGGCGGGGCCGCACCTGGGGCGGGGCTGCACGCCCGTAACGCTTCTCATTGGTTAGTGGCATATATATGACGTCGACGCCACGGTAAACAGGAAATGTGGTTGAAAACGCATGTGCCAAAGCGCGCTGACAGCGCATGCGTCGTATTTGCGTTAGGTGGTGACATCACGTGTTTTGACGTGACGCGTCTTCAAAATGGATGCGCAAATTTGAAATACTTTAGTAAAATTATGAAGTATTAAAAAAAACTCTAATGTAATAATGAAAGCAGCAGAAGGGAGTAGACCGCATATCCATAGTTTTAACTATGCCTGATCTAAGGTAAACTTATAAGGAATTACAGAGCATTGTGTAATATCTGTGTAGTATTTATAACGTTTTTCACATTCTGTTGCATTTCACTGTGTAAATAAAATAAATACTGTAAATATTAATGGCACCTTTAATATTTCTTATTTTAATCATTCCTCTGTAATAGTTATTGTTTATTTTTGTGCATTAAATAGGCTATTATAAAACATTTATGCCAATAAAGTAGTTTGAAGTTAAACCAACTAAATACAGTACATTGTCAATCTCTGTATCCCATATTATGCATTTCAACTCAAAAAAACAAACTCATACCAGTGATAACTTTTATTTCAAAACAAAAATAATTGTGTAAAAGAGAAACACACACACACACACACACACACACACACACAGTGATAACTTTTATTTCAAAACAAAAATAATTGTGTAAAAGAGAAACACACACACACACACACACACACACATTCCCCTCCATCATTGAAAAAACACACACACACACATTCCCCTCCATCATTGAAAAAACAATCAACTGAGCAATAAAATCCCTGCAGGATTCCTTCTGCCATCACCACAGACCCAGCTGGGCAGTCCTTGTGTAGTGTAGTGCAATGCAAAGCACAGGCAACGAGTAGGGCACCCGGAACACTTGCTTACTGTCAGGAAAATGCTCTCCAGTTCACAACACCTAATTTAGATCAAATACAGAACAAACAATATTGAATCATTTTGAAGAAAGGCATTAACATAGTACAGAGTCATACAAGGAATTTATTTTTTATATATTTTAAACATATTATAGTAAAATGTTAGACAAGATAAGCTTGAGTGTTATTGGCTTTGTCTGTAAAGTACCTACATAAACTAGTTTAAAAAAGTTTGTCAACACAAACTTTAATTTGGCTTGAGAAAGCCTATCCTAAAAGTTTGAAATAGTTTTAAAAGCTTGAAGTTTGAAGGTTTTCAGTTTGAAGATCAAAGTAGATTTCAAGCTGAAAGTTTTGAAGGCAGTACAGTCTATCAGACACAGACAGACAGGTAGAGATAGATAGATAGATAGATAGATAGATAGATAGATAGATAGATAGATAGATAGATAGATAGATAGATAGATAGATAGATAGATAGATAGATAGATAGATAGGCAGACAGATAGATAGATAGGCAGACAGATAGATAGATAGATAGATAGATAGATAGATAGGCAGACAGAGATAGATAGATAGATAGATAGATAGATAGATAGATAGATAGATAGATAGATAGATAGATAGATAGATAGATAGATAGATGCACGGACAGACAGACTTTCTCAAGTACCTTTTACATTACTCACAACTTAGATTTAAAGAACGTACTGTCCAGCCATACAAAGTGGGCCTCTTCTCTGAATTTGGGCTGGCTGACAACGTCCCTGAAAACCTTGCACGTCAGTGAAAGTCTCCAGAAAGCCACATCGCCGTCGTCTGTGACGGCTCCCATCAGGATGCGTCAGAGGATGTCAGGTGGCATCTGTCCAAAGTAGACAACAGTCAGTCAAAAATGTAACTTTACATACGACTTATTAAAAAGGGTAACTGATATATTGACAGGAGTTTATACTGCGCTTACCTTGGTCAAAGAATCAATAGGCAGGGGGGTTTCCATCACCTCTAAAGTGATTTTTGATGTGGTAATACATCAGCTGTGGAATGCTGGTGTACTGGCAGAATGGGCACTTCTACTGCAGTCTTTTAAATACTGCTCACACTCCCCCTTGCTTAACACAGTTGTGTGCATTTTTGTAGGGTGGAATGGCTCTTAAAAGAGCATTTGAGTTATAAAGTAAACAACAACAACAAGAAATAGGTGAGAGAGATGGAAGACTAGAGTAAAAGTTAGAGAATAATTAACACAGCAAAACAAAAATAATATAAAGTAAAATAGCAAAAGAGGTACACATGGAATATAAATGGGGATGACAATGCCAAGGATCTGCAAAGAGAAGGAAGTAGAGCATTAGAATTAGCATAATTTTTTTTCTTTTTTTATTACTCTAGTGCAGGGGTGTCCAAAGTCACTCCTGGAGGGCCACTGTCCTGCAGAGTTTATATCCAACTGGACTCCACACTCCAGCCTGGAAGTTTCTATCTCTAGTAAGACCTTGATTGGCTGGTTTAAGTGTGTTTAACTGGGGCTGGAGCTAAACTCTACAGGACAATTGCCCTCCAGCAGCAGGATTGGACAGTGCATATACTGCTATAAGTAACAGTATGCAATATATAAAACAAGCCCTACTTTCAAGGAGTTTTGATGAATTTGTATTACTATTGAATGTAGTTTCATGTTCAATTCAATAAATGCATACTTATTAATAACAATAATATCAAAATAATTTACATTTAATCAATTTATTCATAGAAAAAAATGTCCTACAATATAACTTTGTATATTGTTACTATTAACTCTTAAATCCTATATTTCTTCTTCTGGTTCATTTTTGCCACTGTATTTATTTTTAAGGGCCTTGTTTTAACACTATATCTAATCCCACCCAAACCCCACACACAACACACACACACACACACACACACACACACACACACACACACACACACACACACACACACACACACGCGCGCGCGCGCGCGCACACACCTACGATGCTTTTGGGAGACGCTGCCCTAGTTATTTGTGTGATATGGTGAGTAAAGTTGCACGATTTTATTTTTACACCACTTAATTTTAACATCACACTAAATGCCACTTTAGAAATAACCATTGTAAATGGTTAGAGTAGCTTGCCTGTACTCACCATGCAGCGACGAACAACGGAAATGAAAACATGCTAGATCGACGTCATGACTTCACGCCACTAACCAATGAGAAGAGATGTTAGCGGGAAGAGACGTGCAGCCCCGGCCCAGGTGCGGCCCCGCCTTGATCGACGTCATCACCTTGCCCCTAACCAATGAGAAGAATTATGGGCGGAGCTGCACGTGCAGCCCCGCCCCAGGTGCACCCCCGCCCAAATCTGCAGGCTGCAGCCAGGTGCTTCTCGCCAAAGTAGCGCATTTTAAAATAAAATTGACTTTAATCAAACCACGGATCCGTGACCGTGATAAGTTTTGTGATCCGTCTCGCCACTAGTGTAGTTGCACTGTTCACTTTGAGGGGGGGATAAATTTATCCCCACCGGGGATAAAAATAATTAAGCAGAGGCAGGGATACATTGACCAGAAAGGGGGAAATCCCACGCATCCCCCCCGGCAAATCGCACCCTGCATGTTTGGAATGACATGAGGATGAGAAAATGATGACGACACAATTTACATTTTAGGATGAAATGTCCTGTTTATCTGTTTCCAGCCATTCACTTGCCATTGATTTCCTCTTTGCACAAGATTTATCCAATTGCTGAAACTTGCATCTAAACCGTTTCACCCACATCCCAAAAATTGCTTTTCTGCTGTACTCGTTGGTTCTGAACTTTCACCCCTTTACATTGTATGATGTGATGACACCCGAGAGGCAGTGCTCACACCTCTTCTGTTTAGTGACAGCAAATGAGATATTGTGGCACATCAGAAAAAAAGAAAAGAAAAAGAAGAATTTTTTTTTTGTATATTCTTGCTTCAAGTTTGGCAAGATGAATCCAGTTGTAGTATTTCTGATAATATCACTTCAGTGGACCTCAGGTATTTGACACTGAGCATTGAAATCATATTTTAATTGTATTTATGTTAACTGTTAAAAACACTTTTGCATCCTTCTCTCTCTCTCTTTATTTGCCAGGTTTTGCTGATGTAAGTGACATTACACAGTCTCCAAACACAATGATACCTCTCAAGGAAAATGCCACCCTGACTTGCAGTCACACAAAAGGTTCTACTTATAACAGAATGTACTGGTTCATTCAGCATCAGGGACGGAGTATGGAGCTCATCGTGTACGCAACCACTTTTGACACGGTGGAATTTGGAAAGGTCAACAAGGAAAAGTATTCTGTCCATTATAAATCTGCAGAGAAGGGTTCTCTTACTGTGATCAATCTGGAGTCTCATGACAGTGCACAGTATTTGTGTGCCGTGAGTGAACACAGTGCAGCAGAATCACTTCACAGATGCACAAAAACTGTCACGAGAAGTGATACGATCACACAGACAGGTGGCACTCGTGCTCAACATCACAATACAACCTTATAGAGGGATTAAGACCCTCATGTATTTTTTTGTAATTTAATCTTTTTCAGCACATTCTTTTTTTTTTTTTGACACATTCTATGTAAAAACGAACCAAATTAATAGCAAAATCTGAATACATTTTCTTTACAACATGCCTCACAGGTTGTTGTGATTTTGGTGAACGTGATTTCACCAAGTAGAACATGTTCCTGGATCAACATCCTTGTTATTCCAATAAACCAATCAGATTAGAGGGATAGTTTTTTAGTTAATGTCAAGTTTAGACTTACAACAAGGGTTAGGGGCTTCCACATGATTATTATTCACTCACCTTTCATATCCCTCTGATTTTAAGATGAATTGGGTAGGATTATGTTTAGGGGTAGTGATAGGGTTAGGCCTATGTTTTTCGACAGGGATGTTGTTCCAGGATCAAGTGCAACATGTTCCTGGAACAACATTGAAATCAACCTATCACAGTTGAGGGACAAGTTTACAGTTTATGTCAAGTTTAGGCTTACAACCAGAGTTAGGTGCTTCAACATCAGTGTTATTCACCTATTATTTCCCTCTGATTTTAAGGGATAAGTTATCGGTAGGGATTGGTTTAGGGGTTGGGATATGGCTTGGACTACATTTTTGGTCAGGAATGTTGTTCCATGATCAACAAAATATGTTGATCTAAGAATGTCTTACTTGGCAAAACCAGAGGGTAATTTTAGGAGAAGAAGAATCCTGTAGAAGCCTTTAACCTTTGAGGTTAACCTAAAATTTACATTAATCCCTCAAATCTGATTGGTTGATTGGAATGTTGTTCCAGAATCAACTTTTACAGACTCCACATTGACAATACGTCATTCAGTAATTTCATAAATCGTCACAATATTGCTATGATATACCTGTTAACACTTTTCAAACTTGTCACACCATTATCAAATATGAGACACATGAGAACCAATGCCATTTGACATCATTGCCATCAATTCTGGTGCAACAAGTCATGAATTTCAAATATGCACAAGTTCAAACAAGAATTAAGAGCTTCGAAAAGAAAAACTATCAGTGAATAAAAATGTTTCAGTCTTTTCTTTACTCAAAGCTTTGCTGTATTGGCTTCAGAAGACATTTCCCCCTAGTAACTAGTGCTTTCATATGGCAGCATGAACATGCTTATACAGACTTGCCATACGCCATGCGATGTGGGTGAGTAATTGAAAACTGTGAAACTATTCCTTTAGAAATCCAGCTTTAGGATATGTAGCAAAGCTGAAATTTGACACACGAACAGCAGGAGGTGGTGTTAACCATGACTTCTGTGAACACAACCTTTCTTGTACTAACTTAGCCTACTACTCAAAATGAGTGTGTGTTCTCTCTAAGGTAATGAGAGGAAGGTGATGGTGAAGGTTTGTCCACACACACACACACACACACACACGCATCTTCTCTTTTCTGAACATGATCAGGACTCTCGTCAGCGTTGCTTTTCTCATCTGTCTCTCAGGTACAAAATATTTGACTATTCACATTCTTCACATTGTTAGTGAAGTTATGGTATCACTATTAATTATTAGAATACATTATATAAATAAATGACTATTCAATAAATCAAGTGGCTAAATTAATAAACAGAACTGCATTATGTTATTTACATATTTTCACTTTTTTTTTTTAAACAGATATTTCAAATAGTCAAGATGTCCATCAGACTCAAACTGATCTGATCAAATTTCCTGGACAACCCGAAGAGCTCCAATGTTCTCATAGCTCATCTTACAATGTCATGCTCTGGTACAAACAAACACTTGCCGGAAGTTTGCAGTTGCTTGGGTATCTTGTGGGTACTAGCGAAACAGTTGAGGATAAATTCAAAAAGAAAATAAATCTGGAAGGCAATGCCAATAAAAACAGTGTTTTAAAACTACAGAGTCTTTCGTCTGAGGACAGTGCAGTGTACTTCTGCGCTGCTAGTACACAGTGCTGTGGGTTCCCTTCCTTCTCTGCAAAAACCCTGCTGTATTCACAACATGACATTACAACGATTGGAAACCGGAGCTTTCATGCTTTAAAATCAGTGCAAAATCACCATAAAACTATCCACATTTTAAAAGCCATGCAAACATGCAACAGCTTTGTTGGACAGCCTGACATTTATTTTTATTTTCCCATTTGGGAGCTTAACGTCCCCATTTCCCCATAAAAAAGGTAACATTAGCATGAGAGTTATATTCAATCATTTAAATATTAAATAATTAATTTTTTTATCTGAAGGGAAGGGACACACACACACACACACACACACACACACACACACACACACACACACACACACACACACACACACACACACACACACACACACACACACCTGATCATTTATGTTGTAGTTTGAAAAGTGAACAACAGAGGGAAGTGTTGTAATTGTGTGTAGATTTATTAGATTTGAACCCAATATCCTCTGTACAAGACGGAAACATTTCTTAAATCTCATATCTCATTCATTTGGCATTGGCAACAGCACACCACATCACTCTGTTCAGCATTAACACATTTGCATTATAAGGCCTCAAACATGTGTCAACTTATGATCAAATTAACTTTTGCAACCTGTATATGTTCTTCACTCTGGATTCAGGGTATGTTTTCTTATTTATTTTATATACAACCTGTTCACTTATATGATATCAGCTAAACTGAACTCCAAACCCAATCTGTAGATGACATTCATTATTCATGATTTTGTTTTTGTAGGTTCCTCTCTCAGTGATAAAGTTCATCAGAATCCTCCAGACATGCTAGTGAATGTCATCGAGTCTCCAGCGCTGCATTGCTCTCACAGCATCTCAAGCTATAACCGTATCCTGTGGTATAAACAAACCCAGGACAGACAGCTAGTCTTTTTGGGATATCTCCTTGGCTCTGTGCCTCAGTTAGAGACTGAAGTCAAAAACAAACTGGCTCTAGACGGAAATGGAAATGATAATGGCAAATTAACCATAAAAAACCTTGAGTTTAATGATACTGGCACATATTTCTGCGCAGCATCTCCACAGTGCCACACGTGTGCTGTATAACCTCTACAAAAACCTGCTGACGGCCTACATTTGCCCACAAAATGATTATAAAATGGAAGTTGTTATGTTTTATGATTTAATCTGACAATGTGGTTTACCGTTCAAACATCTGCTATAGTTCAGCTAACAAGATATGTTCTGAGAATGTTTTGCTAATGTTCTCATTAAGTTGCCAAAACATTATTTCTGAATGTCCCTTTTTATAATACTGATAATACTGAATATTGACACACAATCTGTCACATCTGTGACGTTGACCAATAGGAGCACAGAAGCTCTTCCATACACAGCTTTCAAACATGGCGAAACGGAAGAGAGAAAAGGTCCAACTAAAACATTTCCAAAAAAATGTTTTATAAACACTGTATATGTAATGCTTTTGTGCTAACTTTTTGAGAACATTACGAAACAACAGATAATGAAGAAACATTCTATTAAAGGGGGGGTATAATAGCCTGGTAATACCAAACTCTGCTACTTCGCTTTGCTTCATAGACAGAGTCTGGCATGGCATCATTGAAAAGTGTTTTCTTTATAGCGGGGGGGGGGCGCTCGTCTGAAGTATAAAATCATTGGTTACCCGTAAGCCAATCACATAACGTTTGGTTATGACGTGTGTTATGCGCCAGCTCAGCAGCATCGAACTGCCACTGTAAACACATTATAAATAATGCGAAAACGAAACCATCGAGAGAAATACCGGAGTGAACATGGATGTCAACGACTTTTGTAGATTATGTGATGTAAATCTACGCATCCACGGCACAATCGGGGCCTCTAAACTATTATTTGACAGTAAAGAGAAACAGGAAAATATTTGCAGCCAACTGTCAAAGTTAGGATTAGTTCTGTCAAACACAGCTCTTTGTTCATTTCGAGTCTGTCGGAAATGCTGCAATTTAATTGCAAGATTACATCCCTTGTCTCCATATCCGCGGTCGTTTTCGATTTCCCCAATCTCAAACTCGGCGCTTTGCGTCTACGTCACGGCTCTCAGCCCGCCCTCTGTTCGTTGATTGGCCGGCTGTTTTCAGGCCGGAGGAAAACTGAGAGACATGTCGATGTCTCAGACTAAGTACACATGAAGCGAAATGAAATTGAGCGGAAGTACGAAGTCTGACGTAGTCAGGCTAGGTATAATGCCCTTCTAACAAGATGTAAAATAAGTCTGTGATGTCCCCAGAGTGTGTGTGTGAAGTTTTAGCTCAAAATACCCCACAGATATTTTTATATAGCATGTTAAAGTTGTCACTTTTTGAGGGTGAGCAAAAACGCACTGTTTTGTGTCTCTTCCTTTAAATGCAAATGAGCTGCTGCTCCCGGCACAGGGGGCGGAGCTTCAACAGTTTGCACTTACAGGGACATGCACTGAAAATGTTCTGTTTTATGTAGCCTTTTATGTTCAAACCAGATTCAGACAATGATGGAGAGACTCAAGAAGAAGTGACAACATGTAGAAGCAACAGGACATTTCTGAATGGTTAGTTGATGAATTTATGAATGTGTAGTTATCTTCTAGTCATTGATTAGCATATTCTGTCATGATAATCTATAAATCGTGTTCTGGGGGCGGGGTTTATGTAAATTCTAGGGTTGGTGATGTCACTAACCCGGAGGAATGTCGTGTAGTTCCTACCAGCCGTTTGTTGTAGTCCTTAAAAAACTACTTCTTTAAAAGCAAATATCTCCCTTTGCTTTGAACTTTGAGCATTGTAACTTTGCAGATGTTGTTTATTCTCAAACAGCAACATTACACACTAACTAAAGTTAGAAAAGTGAAATCATAATCAACCACCCCTTTAATGTTACTGAAAGCATGTTTGTTCATAACTTTGAGAGAACCTTGCCAGAATGTTGTGAAGTTCTGAGAATGTTCCCTGTTAGCCGGGAGGTCTGATGTCACATCCTGTGTCTTTTACCTCAAATGACACACCGACTCTCACTCGGGGCTCATTCAACATGACACAAGTTTTGGTTGTGGTTATTGCCTCTGTGTTCTGGCAAACAGGTAATTCAGTGCCCAGCAGTAGTATACATATTTAAAAATGAATAAAATGTTACATTACTCATAATTATTACATCATTTCCTTTTGTCCAGGACCTGCTAGTAGCAGTAAAGTTCACCAAGATCCTCCTGATCTACTATTGAATCCCGATGGCACGTTGGATCTCACGTGCAGCCACAGCAGTTCTGACTTTGTCAGTATTTTGTGGTATCAGAAGCTGATTGGTGCTTCAGATCTTAAACTCATTGGATTTTTGTATTATAAATCAGCAACTATTGAGAAAGAATTCACAGAGCTCTTTAATGTGAGTGGGGACGGAGAAAAGGAAGCATATCTTCGCTCTACAAAATTAAGGCAAACTCAAGACAATGGCATGTACTTCTGTGCTGCACGAGCACAGTACTAAAAATGAACAATGAGCCCCACAAAAACCCTCTGACATCTCACCTGTTAGACAACATCCTTACAAAAAAAAAAAAAAAAAAAATTCTAACAGCTTTAATTGAATGCATCATCTTTGTTTTCTGTCAGCTGGGGGCAGTGTGTCTTCACACACTTGTTTTCTCCATGGCATTCTGGTATATACTTGATGAATCCACATCAGACCCGTCACTACAACTAAAGCACCCACTATAAACTCATAATGTTCCTGATACTCGTTATATATATAAGTTTGGCTTCATTAGTCCCAGGTAATGTTGATTATATTTGGTTGAGTGAGTCCTTCAATGTCATAATATTCCTCATAATTATACAACCTAAAGTTTGTAATTGTGATTTCTGTTCTTTCCACAGGTGAAAAGGTGGACATGACTGTTCACCAGAACCCTCATGATCTGATAATAAATGATGGAGAAACTCATGAGATTAAGTGCTTTCATAAAATCCCAAACTATGACCGTCTGTTGTGGTACAAGCAATCCAAGAGCAAAGATTTAACATTCATGGGATATCTTATGGGTGACACTGGATACCCAGACAAAGCTTTCGAGGACAAATTTAAAATAGAGGGAGATTCCAATAAGTTTCATGGCTCTTTATCTTTGATCAATCTTACATCAGAGAATAGTGCCGTTTATTACTGTGCAGCCTATTACACAGTAACACCAAACCTGTTCCTCCCATGCAAAAACATATCGCTAAGAAGTATTATACGGTCTCACACCTGTGATAAACCACTGCTACTGTAGATACATTATAACTCTGTAGTGTTGCCTTACTACTTACAAAGGCATCTGTCTTCTAATAAAGTATCATCCTAATTCAAACTGAATTTGAACACATTAAAATTACATTTCATGTAAACTCAAAACTGATTCTCACAGTGTTGCTAAGCTAATGGCTCCATTTTCTAATAAGCATTAAGTATAGTCCATTTTAAATCACATTTCAGTAAACCGTTTTTTAAAGTACCATTTTTTTCTTAGTGTGTAGAACATACTGTACACATAGGGTCCCACTTTATAAGTACTATGTACTTGCATCTAAAAAAAATATGCACAATATACTTCATGTTGTTTTGCTAAACATTTTTGCTGTTATTGGATGACCGGTAAGTTTAGCGACAGGTTTGATGGTATGGTTGGGTTTATGGGCAGTGTTACAGAGTTATGTAATCAGATTA
Organism: Phoxinus dragarum; assembly: GCA_033366665.1. Lineage (NCBI taxonomy): Eukaryota > Metazoa > Chordata > Actinopteri > Cypriniformes > Leuciscidae > Phoxinus > Phoxinus dragarum. The sequence continues at coordinate 29,586 of JARPMJ010006682.1, read as the reverse complement.
CTTTTTTCAAGTAAGTAAAGTTACACATTACTTTTACATTTACAACAAAATATCTGAGTTTATTTTTTAAATAAGTAATGCAAGTTATTTTGTTTAAGGGCATTGTTTCAAATTATTCATTTAAATGTAAGTAGTCCATAACGACACTTAATATAAAGTGTGACCATCTCAATAACCTTTCAAGAACATTTAGAGTGTTGGACAGTTTCCATTAATGATGAAGGTTCTTCATGGAACCATATGCCAATAAAGAACCTTTATTAGTGTTTTTTTTTTTTTTACTTGGCTTGTTGCAATGCATTATGGGATTGCTTTCTGCTTTCTTCACAAATTATATATTATAAGATACTAAATGAAGTTTCTAAACGTAAGTAAGGGAGGAGTGAGCCAATCTAATCTTTCAATCATCAGCCGAGTACAGTATATAAGCAGCCGCTTACCTCTCCCTAGCATCAGCTGTTCCAGTATCCCTCCACCTCCCCAAACTCCACCTTCATCTTAGGTACCTTGCCCCTTTTAATCATCATATCCTACATTTTAGCCACTGGGGAGGTATATCAGAGCTCGAGTTGAAGCTGCTTCATCGAGCCCCTCTCCAGTGGACAGCAAGCCAAATTAGTTTAACCTAATATCTTAAAGATTTTATGGGCAAACAAACTCGTTAACATGGAATTTGACCAAAATAGGATATGTTAAGCAAGGCAGCATAAGCAACTACTCAACATAGTGGCACACCAAATTAAGTGCAATATAGTGACAAGAAAGAAAATGCATTAAACCATTGTAAATGTCCCAGAGTAGCTGTCTGAGACTGGTTTGAGCATTGCAACATAATAAGATTATTCAATAAACCCTGCTCATTTTTTTTATCATCACTTTGTCTCCTGCTTTCTGCTCTTCCTCTCTCAAACTCTCAGGCTGATAGAAGACTTTTAGTTAATACCATTTTGGGTCGCAGACAAAATACAGTTTTGTTAACTGGTTCTGAGTATCAGACAAATCAGACAAATATCTAACATTTTTGGCGTAATCGGCATGGACGTCAGCACCATCTCACACATAGCAACATTTTACACAAAGCCTGAAAGAAAATATAAGCAAATGTGACCAGCAGAATGTCAGCTGCCGTTGCAGATATACAGTACATGCTTTCATTTCTTGCTTTCTCACAACTCCATTTAGCAGCTAGATTTGCTCAGTTCTTGTTTTTGAAGGAGGGACTAATCTTTTCCACCATTATATGTTCAATCCACTAGATGTCCTCGCATGCAACTAGCTGAGGAGTTTCTTCACAACACTTTCTTTACAAAATGTTTGGTTTGCTGCTTTTGCTCTTGCTTCTACCATTAGGTAGGCTAAAACAAATATGATTAACATACATTTTTATATCACAATATTTTCACATTACTAACACACGTTTATTTATGAACCCTCTTAAACGATCTGGTTTGAAATGTGTGTTTTTAGAATCATTGTTTTCATTAAAATTCCTTCTTTTCTCACTAATTCCTCCTTTTACAGATTTGGGATTAAAGCAATCATCGGATCTCTTTGTATCCAAGGGTCTCAATGTGACTATATCGTGTTCCCAGATTGGGACATCATTCAACAGCATGTACTGGTTCAGACAAACCTCTACTGAGCCACTGGAGCAGATCGTGTATTTCTATGTCGCAACAGACACGTGGGAAAATAATTTTGACCAGCGAGCGTCCGCTGTGAGGAATAGGGCATCTTTAGACCTGACTCTTCTCAAACTGCAGATCTCTGACAGTGGTGTTTACTTCTGTGCAAAGCAGGATGCACAGCAATATAGACCAATATATAAGTTGAACAAAAACATGCAGTCCTTCCCCTGCAGATTAACATCTAACACCTGCTCATCTGCTGTCAGCCAGCGCACTTCTTCATGCAGGGATGAGGAACGGATCTGCATGCATGTGTTATGTATTATTATTTTAGTTTACTCACAGAATTGAATCTTTTCCACATGAGAAATGCATTCAGTAAATATACATCTTAAAAGTGATATAATTGGCTTAAAAAACAGTTTTATTCTGCATGGAGTGATTCATCAACATATTAAAATCATGATGAGCTGTAATATTACTCTTTTTGGTCAGATTTGTTTAATTTTGGTCCATTTACACCAGGTCCGATTTAAATAAACGATTATTATTTTTATTTTTTTGCGTGCTCAATCTCACACGTCATTTCTCAATTGTCAGTATGGCAGACGCCAGCAAATCAAAGCATGTTTTAGCTCATAAACCATCTTTAAGTCGTTTTGAGTCTTAGATTTGTTTAAATAACCAGTAGGGGTCTCCTTTGAGCCTAAATAAAAGTTCATTCACACACCCTGTTCGGACCCTCTCTCTCACACACACACACACACTGTTGTTCATTGTCACTCCTCCAGCACTGAATCAAAATGGCATTTATAGTGTGCTTGATTTATTTAACAACACTGCTATTCTGGGTCTCAGGTTAACTATTTCTTTATTTGGTCCTACTGTTTATGTTTTCCTACTAATTTCAACTACTTCATATATTTTTGTCTGTTTTAACCAGGAGAATCATTAAGTGACAAAGTTCATCAGACTCCATCGCATCTGATAACAAACGCCGAGAGAACAGTTCAGCTCAGCTGTTCTCACACCATTAAAGACTATCGCGTGATATTATGGTATGAGCAGCTGAAGGGTGAAACTGCTCTGAATCTCATTGGATATGTTTATTACAAGAATCCAACCATTGAAGATCAATACACAAATCAGTTCAACATTACAGGAGACGGCGCAAAAGACTCAACTCTTGATTACATGTTAGAAAAGAAGCTTGTTGGGAGTTCTGCATTATATTACTGTGCTGCCAGCAAAGCACAGTGACAGAGAGCCTTTACACACTCCTACAGAAACCTTCTGTTAAACCACTTCACCACACACTTATTAGCACCTGAATAAACCCACAAAATATCATTTTCATGCAATGCACCCACATCAAGTTTTTTCATTGAGATAAAATATTCAGTTGACCATTATGCCTTTAATATTTAAATAAAATTATGATTTATTTTAAATAATAATAAAAAAAATCATAATTTTATATAAAGATTAAAGGCATAATGGTCAACTGTATTTAAAAGGTAGATTTTAGCTAAAAGGTTGAGCTGTGTTCTCAAGGCAAGGGTCTATTTCATACATTTTAAGTTATGGCAATGTGTTCTGTTCCTTACACAATCCATGTGTATAGCATATGGGTCATTATCAATTACTTAAATATTATTTTCATAGTGCTATGTTGTCATTTTTGGAACTCAACAACCTCACTTAATACTCTTTTGTTGTATGGAAAAGCAAAACCTGCAAAATATATGTTGAATATGATTGATATAAAAAAGATGAAAAAAATAGTTAACACTTTATTTTCATTCACAGTCCTTGTTACATATGTTACATGTACTTACTGTAGTAATAACAGTAAAATGTGCATAATTACATGCAACTAACCCTCAACCAAACCCTAATCCTATAGAAAGTACATGTAGTTGCTTAATATTACTCAGTACTTAAATATATAATTGCACCGTAACAGTGAATGAACTATATTAAAAATATAAATGAACTATATTAATAACTTTTTTACAACAAAACATCACTGAACTAACTTAAGCTGGACTGTGACGCTATTTTCTTCTGGAAACAAACTTTGTAGCATTATTTTCCTGTTATCTCTGTGAAGATGCTTTGAAACAATCTGTATTGTAAAAAGCGCTATATAAATACATGTGACTTGACTATACATTAAATAAGGTTAGCAGCTGAATAACTATTGAGGTGATTTGTCTTCCCTGGAGGAAAAGCACGTCACTTCCTTTCACTTGTTGTGACTTTTATTTTGTCTCAGTGCTGTCAGTGTGTGTTAAGCTGCTTTCCATCATAGACGGCCTATGCTAAATGTCACAATGGTGATAATGTTGGCTTTATTCTTCAGCTTGTTGCCAGGTAAGATTCTTCAAAATATGTACTTTAAAGGCAATGAATTTCCTGAACATGACCATGTATCATTCATACACAACTTCCCTCTGTTTAGGTGTTGTAGAAAGCCAGAGAGTTGCTCAGTCTCCTCCAGACCTGACGCGGATCTTCACAGAATCTGCCGTTCTCACTTGCTCACATTCTGACCAGGGCTTTGAACGCATCCTCTGGTATAAACAATCTGAGGACACCAAAAAATGTGACAGGTCTGGATGGAACAACACGACTGCAAGTAAATGATGAGAGAATTTTCATCTTTTGGTGAATTTTAAAGAGCGATGACATGCATACTTCTCGATAGGTGGAGCTGTAGTACAACACATTCACTATAGAGATACTGCGACCTCAGAAAGAAGACAGCATCTCAGTTTTGTTATGTGCTTTACAGTGTCATTGCTGGACTAATGTGCACACGTTATCTTTCAGATTGAGCTTTTCTCCAGTAACAGAGTCAACATGAGAGTTGTCATTATAGTTACTGTCACATTGATCACTTTCTCAGGTAGGGCTCTGTCTATATTTATATATTCTAAAGTAATTCCACTTTTTCTCCTTTCTGTTTTGACATGAATATGTCTTTCTTTTTCACAGGATTTTCTCATAGTAACAAAGTCGACCAGTCTCCACCTGATGTGATTCACAGACGAGGAGAATCTGCAAAGATCCGGTGTCAACACAGTGTGACAAATTACAATCAAATCAACTTTTACAGACAAAACCAGGATCACCAGCTCACATTCATGGGATACTTGCTTGTAAAAGGACCAAACACAGAAAAAGAGTTCACTGACAAAATAGAAATGTCCGGGGATGGGAATAATGATGGATATTTGACCATTAAAAGTCTCTCATCTAATGACAGCGCAGTGTATTTTTGCGCTGCATATTACACAGTGTTTCAGATCCCCGCTGTTCATTACAAAAACATCTCTTTGATTCTGCTATTAGGAGAAACATGATAATTTTATCATGGTTTAATATCTTCATCCGCACCTGCTCCTGTGGGGTTTACTGTATTTGAGACTCTGCCAGTTAGAAAACAATAATCTACCTCAGAGGCGGCTGTCACTTGTTTATACAGTATATTTAATTTAACACCATGACAATGAAAGAAAACACAAGACTTCCTGTTTATTTTTACATCTTACGTTTTGAATCCCTTTACATTAGTTATGTACTTACTGTACATCCAAACATTTACTCAAAGCGACTCATTGAAGGTATTCATAGTCCTTTGAGAGTTTATTCAAACTACTACTATGTATATAAACACTTTAACTACTATGTACTTACATATAAAAAGTTAGGTACAATGTACTTATTGTCTTCATGTTGTATTGCAATATTGCATTTGGTATGGTCAGGTTTAAGGGTGGGTTAAGGTTTGTAATTAAAAACTAATTACAGCTGTAATTACATGCAGATATATTTTGAAATTACAATGAAAACGTGTGCACAATAAGTGCATTGTATCAAATGATTAATTTAAATGTTAGTACATAGTACAGTTAGTACATAGACAATGTCAGTACGTAGATAATTAATATAAAGTGGGACCAAACACAGATTGGGGATGTGAGTTTATTTGGTCATGAATGCTGTGATGTATTTATCATAGAGGAAATTGCAATGTTAAGTATAACGGAAGAGTTCAGCCCCACTCTGTTTCTTTTTTTTTTGTATGTACAGTCCCAGTATTTTTTTTCTATTATTATTCCTCAGAGGTTGCTCTTTCATAACTCATTAGACTTCATGTTCTCTATTCAGTTATTCATTTAGTTTACTTTGTCTCAGACGTTTCTTCAAAAATCACTTAGGATAAATAAAAAAAGGCACAAGTTATACCGTTGTTGACATGTACAGCAAGTGTATGGAGCTAATTTAACATTACATTTAGTTTTCAACAATAATATTGATCTGCCTGCATTGACACCATTATATGAGAACTGAACTGAGCTGGACGATGACATCCCGGTTTTCTCCAGAGTGTCTATATATATATATATATAATATATATATATATATATATATATAAATTAACTATATTAATAACTTTTTTACAACAAAACATCACTGAACTAACTTAAGCTGGACTGTGACGCTATTTTTCTTCTGAAACAAACTTTGTAGCATTATTTTCCTGTTATCTCTGTGAAGATGCTTTGAAAAAATCTGTATTGTAAAAAGCGCTATATAAATTCATGTGACTTGACTATACATTAAATAAGGTTAGCAGCTGAATAACTATTGAGGTGATTTGTCTTCCCTGGAGAAAAAACACGTCACTTCCTTTCACTTGTTGTGACTTTTATTTTGTCTCAGTGCTGTCAGTGTGTGTTAAGCTGCTTTCCATCATAGACGGCCTATGCTAAATGTCACAATGGTGATAATGTTGGCTGTATTCTTCACTTGTTGCCAGGTAAGGATTCTTCAAAATATGTACTTTAAAGGCAATTAATTTCCTGAACATGACCATGTATAATTCACACACAACTTCCCTCTGTTTTAGGTGTTGTAGAAAGCCAGAGAGTTGCTCAGTCTCCTCCAGACCTGACGCGGATCCTCACAGGATCTGCCGTTCTCACTTGCTCACATTCTGACCAGGGCTTTGAACGCATCCTCTGGTATAAAACAATCTGAGGACAGGGGATTCATTTTTCTTGGTTATCTCAACAATAATTTTTAAAAACCCTGAAGATGAGTTTAAAAATAAAATCAGCTTGGATGGAGATGGCAGAAGTCGTGCCACACTGACAATCCACAATCTGACATCAGTCGACAGCGCAGTCTATTACTGTGCAGCACGAACTCACAGTGTGTTAAATCCCCACGAACCCAGCGCAAAAACATCTTTATCACAGCAGATACCGTTCGTTCACCTGCAAACCACTATGTAACACTTTGATCAGATACTGCTCTTTGAAAACATATTTGGTGCAATTACTATCAAGACCACTAGGAGTCTCCTTTCAACCTGATATAAAGACATATTTATCAGAGGAAGTGGGACAGGTTTCTGTTTTCTCAGAGAACACTGAGAGAGTGTGTAATGTGTATTTTTATTCTGTGCATCAGCTGAGAGCTCCAGCACTGAAGCTTCAACATGACATTTACAGTGCGTTTCATTTATTTCACAGCTCTGCCATTCTTGATCTCAGGTAGAGAATCATTCATTTATGTATTTTCACATGGCTCTAGACTTCCACATTGTTTTTAATGCACTTTTCTTCTCTCTCAAACAGGAGAATCAATGAGTGACAAAGTTCATCAAACACAGAAAGATCTGCTGGTTAAAACTCATGAACCAGTCAAACTCTCCCTGTTCTCACACAATACCAAGCTATAACATGATATTATGGTATGAGCAGCTGAAGGGTGGATACTGCACTAAATCTCATTGGATATGTATATTACAAAAATCCAACCATTGAAGATCAATACAGAAATCAGTTCAAGATTGCAGGAGACGGTGAAAAAGACTCAACTCTTGATTTCAAGCTGAATGTTTCTGGGACTTCTGTTATGTATATTGTGCAGCCAGTAAAGCACAGTGTTAGAGATCATTCAGTCCTTCATACAAAAACCATCTGTTATTACCACAAACCAGAACTTTTAACTGTGGGCATTTACATAAATAGCTAATTATGAAACTATAGCATGGATGGATTGATACTGTAATGAAACATTTTATGTCTTATAGATTTGGTTGAATACAAAAATAAACAAAGAATGCTGTGATTTCACAATAAATGAGTGACAATGATATTAAAGGGGTAGCCTAACTGTCGCCAAAATTGAACCTATAGGCTCTTTTTGTAATCTACCAGTCAAACTTTTGTGTAAAAGCATAATTAGAATGGAAACGCCACTTTTAAGATTGACCGTATTTTCGTTTTAGCTCAAAATGCCTTTTGAATAGGAGTGCGGGGCACTTCTATGATAGCATCAAAATCGCTATTTTTAAAACACTAATGCGGCTCGACACAACATGAAACTGTGCTGGAAGTATCACCAGGGGCTCTACACATGAACTTAAGCATTGACAACATTGTTTGTGTACACAAAGTTTACTAAAAAGAAAGGTTTTGTACGACTCACTTTATCAGTTAGTGTTTCCGGTGGCTGGACTTTTGTCAGTCAAAAGTAGTCGATCTCCGAATGCAACGTAACATGAGGAGAGTAAAGGAAGGAAAGCTACTAAAGCTTGTTTCCATATACATTCTAAGTGTCTAAGTTATGCTTTTCATTGGAATTACAAGTTTATGACATTTCTTCATATGGAGTCAGTTCATTACGTTGCATTCGGAGATCGACTACTTTTGACTGACAAAATTCCAGCCACCGGAAACACTAATGGTGCGTTCACCACCGGACGCGAATAGCGCGTCAGGCGCGAGTGATTTCAATGTTAAGTCAATGCAAAGACACGTTACGCGCGTAAAATGCGTGTAACGCGTCTTTTGCATTGACTTAACATTGAAATCACTCGCGCCTGACGCGCTATTCGCGTCCGGTGTGAACGCACGGTAACTGATAAAGTGAGTCGTACAAAACCTTTCTTTTTAGTTAACTTTGTGTACACAAACAATGTAGTCAATGCTGGAGTTCATGTGTAGAGCCACTGGTGATACTTCGAGCAGTTTTATTGTGTTGTTGAGCCTTCTTAGTGTTTTAAAAATAGCCATCATAGAAGTGCCCCTAGCCTGGCTCCACCCTCCTACGTACTTCCGCTCAATTTTCATTTTCCTTTAGTACTAGGTCTGGGATTGTGGTGTATTCTTTGGTTTTCTGATATAAAAATTTCACCGGTCCAATCAGCGAACAGAGGGGAGTGGCTGAGAACGATGACGTTGCATGTTGGGTCCGTTAGTTTGAGTTGTAGTTCAGTAATGGCAGCGGAGAAAGATGCGCGCAAACACTGATCACTACACAGCATTTGCGGCAGATCCGAACCGAGCGCAGCGGCATATTGTTAATGATTAGACCCAGCTTCGACAGTTGACTGAATACATTATCACTGTCCTTAGTGTCAAACATAGGCGTCGATTTCGGTGGGGACGCGTACCCACCAGGTTTCGTTGTGAGTAATTTTGTACCCACCACTTTTTTTTTTACCTCGAGCTCAATTTAGTTGTTCTTCTGCTGCGCTGGTACACGCTTCTCTGTTCATAACACTGCAACAACTGTAACATTGGGATACGTTTTGGTGGTTGGGCACGCAGCATGAGAACCGTGGGGACTCAACCCACAGCCGCTCCGCTGCCCTGCTGAAAATGTGAAGTAGAAACGCTTAATAATGTCAGATAACGTCCAAAATAATTTGAATTTGGGTTAGATTTTTTTGACTGTTTTCAGTGGTTATGAGGAGCAATATGAGAGAGAAATTTGGTAATCATTGTTTTAGGTAAATGAAACCACGCCATGTCATATTGTCAACATGGTATTTATAAAGCAGAATAGTGGGTCATATGTCTAATGCTTTTTGAAAACTTAAGGTTTTCTTCCTCATAAAACGAGTCGGACATCGTTTGTATAAAGTTTTATTTATTTACATTAGTAAGCTACAGGACATCGTCTTTCAAAACATGACCTGCGCGAAAGAGAAAAAAAAAAGAATGCGTCACTGACTGTACCCAGCACATTTCAAACCAAACTGACGCCCATAAATATACATTTAGAATTTGTAATTGTTCCGTGAATTCTTAAATTCGAAGAACAAAACCTGCAGCTCTCGTTGACAGAACATCTTATTCTAAACACAATCCTCTGATCATTCCAAGGAGGTAAACCATCCGCCGGAAACTAAAGCCTCCCCGGGCGCCGCCATTGTAGCAGAACTTCACCTGCTGTTAGCACTCCATTGACTCCCATTCATTTTGGCGTCACTTTGACAGCGAATAACTTTACATCTGAGGCGTCCAAAGACTCCATTTGTCCATTATTTATTTCTAAAGAAACTCGACAATGTATAAAAGGCTCCATTACCTTGTACCTTACGTTATGGTCCCGTAGAAGCCGTTTTTGTAAAAAATAGGCTAACGATTGCGTCATAATCACGCGACTCTCTGTCGCACTGTAGAGAAATTACCGTATAGATCGGCGGAGTAGCTCGCAAGCAATCGGGGGGACGTGGAGGCATACAGTCTGATAAAGTCAAGGGAGAAGCCCATAGAGAGTGATAAAGTTGCTCCTGCTGCTAGCTCATGGACAGCTAATGCTCACGCTCTCTGTCTCTGCGAGATTCGGAAGGGAATGATTCAGATTTCTCTCTGCACAGCTATTAGGAGACTTACAACTGTCAAACACGTTACTCACGTCACCAAGCTCAGTTTGAGCCTGCGCAGTTCGCCTGGCGATCAGGAAGTGAGTGCTTCAAATGGGCTTCACTTTTTTTCCGTTGAAATCTATGGGGTCGCTGTGTCCATCTTATATACTGTCAATGGATCATTCGGATACTTGTTTACGGCCGGCGGCATGACATACGTCATGAACAAACGTCAGCGATTGGTTATGGCAGATCCTGAGTGGCTCTGGGCAGATCCAATAGTTTTAAACTTCAACAGAGGACCCGCCTACAAGGAAGTTAACGCTTTTCAATGGAGAGAGGCCAGACTCTCTGTACAAATGAAATGTACGAGAGTCTGGTAGAACCAGGCTAGAAGTGCCCCTAGCACGCCCATTCAAAAGGCATTTTGACCGAAAATACGGTCAATCTTAAAAGTGGCGTTTCCATTCTAATTAGTCTTTTACAGAAATCTTTGATTCGGGTAGATTAACAAAAAGAGCCTAGTTTCAATTTTGGCGACAGTTACCCTTTAAAGTTGTTGAAACCTCAATACATATGTAATATTTGTGAAAGTATGTGAATACTTTTTTAGCATAAAGAAAGATCAGGTAATAGTCTCAATTCTCAGTTCTTCATATGGTCTCAACATCGTCTCAGATGTTTCTCCTAACATTCCTTGAGAATAAAAATAATACTATTGCTGTACGTAATCAACAGTTTGTCTGGGTAATAATAAAATGAGCAAAAGCTCAGATAATTTAGTTTTGTGAGGATGTGATGATGAGAAATGTTTAAAATTGAAAATCTGAGAAACATAATGCCATTGCTGTGTCAGAGAAACAATTGAGATATTAAATCTATCTCAGTTGTGATTTTTATTCCTGGAGTAAAAACATGTCACTTCCTGTCACGTGTCATGTATTTTGTCTCAGTGTTGTCAGTAGGTGTTGAGCTGCTTTCCATCATACACTGAGTATGTGCAGAATATCATCATGATGATAATGTTTGTCATATCCGTTGTTCTGTTGACAGGTAAGATTGCCCAAAGCATGTTCTTTAACAGAAAAAAAATAATGTTCTGAAAATACAATGTACCATTCACAACTTCCCTCTGTTTAGGAAAGCCAGAGAGTTGCTCAGTCTCCTCCAGACCTGATGCGGATCCTCACAGGATCTGCCGTTCTCACTTGCTCACATTCAATCCAGGGCTTTGAACTCATCCTCTGGTATAAACAATCTGAGGACAGGGGATTCACTTTTCTTGGTTATCTTAATTTGAATTTTCCATTTCCTGAAGATGAGTTTAAAAACAAAATGGTCTTGGATGGAGATGGCAGAAGTCGTGCCACACTGACAATCCACAATCTGACATCAGTCGACAGCGCAGTCTATTACTGTGCAGCACGAACTCACAGTGTTAAATCCCCACAACCCAGCGCAAAAACATCTTTATCACAGCAGAATATCTGTAGTGTGTGCACTAAAGCAGGCGATACCGTTCCTTCACCTGCTACTAACCACTAAACCTGTTTCTGTGACAGTGACAGTCAGCCCTGCTGAACAGACCCGGTAAACCTGCATGTATTTCCATGCTCACGTACTGTGTGCTCATTATTACTGGTTTAGCTTTATCTGCTGGAGGCTGACTGACCATTCATCTTTCTGGTTATTCTGGTTGACCAAAGAAGCTTTGCTTGTTAAGATAAAAAGCCTGGAGTGAATGGTAAGGTTTAAGGGGAAAAGGTCAACAGATGCAAATTTATCTGAAAGCAACTTGCACTGATATATCTTAAAAATGTCAGTGCTTTAGTTTTGTCTCAAGATGCACATCCGTGATATTTGTTTCTAAGGCATGTTTATAAAAGGCAGTGCTAATTGTAATAAGGCCTAATCCTGGCTTAATCTAAGCCCTGTCTGTGACACCAGCGACTTGTAGGTGGGACCAGATCTCATTCTGTCTTACTTTTAAACGGCGGTTAGTGGAGAAAGACGCTTTTTGCTGTAAAACGCTGTAGTTCCGGCATCTACCAGCAGGTGCTAGTGGGCTCATGCTAACCAGCTCAATTTGACCTGGTTCAAACCGGTTCCACTTTCTTCATATGGGTGTATATCCACATCATATCAGCGATATTGTGGTGATTAGTTTTACATTGTTGTTGCTTCAGTAATATTCCACATAACAGTTTAGATTATTTCCAATATTGAGTGTCTGTCAACATGAGAATTGTGATCATAATTACTGTTACACTGCTCAGTTTCTCAGGTAAGGCCCTGTATGCATTCATGTACATTCATTCAACCTTTTCTCTTTTCTGTTTTGATAAATGTGACTATTTTCACAGGTTTTTCTCATAGCAACAAAGTCGACCAGTCTCCAGCTGATGTGATTCAGAGACGAGGAGAATCTGAAAAGATCCGGTGTCAACACAGTGTGACAAATTATGATCAAATCAACTTTTACAGACAAAACCAGGATCACGAGTTCACATTAATGGGATATTTGCTTGGAAAACAACCCTACAAAGAAAGTGATTTCAAAGATAAAATAGAAATGTCCGGGGATGGGAATAATGATGGATCTTTGACCATTAAAAGTCTCTCGTCTAATGACAGCGCAGTGTATTTTTGCGCTGCATATTACACAGTGTTTCAGATCCCCGCTGTTCATTACAAAAACATCTCTGTGATAACAGATAAAGGTTCAAAAAGTTTAATATCCACACTCACACTCACACCTGCTCCTCTGGTTTTCATGTCAGACTGTCGGTTATGAAAACATCAATCAACTATTGTGCGCATTTAGAGGGTTCTGCCAGACTTTTTGTTATGATATATTAAAATATTGTCTGAACCCTGGTTTATTGAATACTTTTATCAAGCATTTAGTGATCTCACTGTATATGATTACTGTACAAAACATGTTGCATAATATACATTGCATTTGTGTGCAAATAAAAGCTAATATTTCAATCCTTAAACCTAATCATAAACTTCAGTAAAAGATCTAAAATATTTAATTTGGCCGTATGTACCTCATTGGTGCAATTATTATCAAGACCACTAGGAGTCTCCTTTTCAACCTGATATAAAGACATATTTATCAGAGGAAGTGGGACAGGTTTCTGTTTCTCAGAGAACACTGAGAGAGTGTGTAATGTGTATTTTATTCTGTGCATCACTGAGAGCTCCAGTACTGAAGCTTCAACATGACATTTACAGTGCGTTTCATTTATTTCACAGCACTGCCATTCTTGATCTCAGGTACAGAATCATTCATTTATGTATTTTCACATGGCTCTAGACTTACATTGTTTTTAATGCACTTTTCCTTCTCTCTCAAACAGGAGAATCACTGAGTGACAAAGTTCATCAAACAGAGAAAGATCTGCTGGTTAAAACTCATGAAACCGGTCACACTCTCCTGCTCTCACACAATACCAAACTATTACATGATATTATGGTATGAGCAGCTGAAGGGTGATACTGCACTAAATCTCATTGGATATGTATATTTATCAGATCCAACCACTGAAGATCAATACACAAATCAGTTCAAGATTGCATGGAGACGGTACAAAACACTCAACTCTTGAATTCAAGCTGAATGTTTCTGGGACTTCTGTTATGTATTATTGTGCAGCCAGTAAAGCACAGTGTTCGAGATCATTTAGTCTTCCTACAAAAACCATCTGTTTATTACCACAAACCAGAACTGTAGGGCCTCCCGTTAAACTATTGACAATTTATAGTACATTTCAGGGGGGTGAATAATTTTTTTTACCAAATATAATTTAGTTTTATTTTGGTTATATGCAAGGCCACATTAAATGGGGAATGTTTTACCAAACCTTCAGCATTTTAAGATACATTTTATGTTGTGTTATACCCTCACAAATGTTTAGTACTGCAATATAAAAGCCCATTAGAAAAATGGCAAATCAAAATTTTTCAAACTGAAAATCTAGAGTGAAAGATACAAACAATTTCAATATTTTGAAATTTTCAATAAAAAAACATTTTGTGAGAATGATTTATATATACGTTTTACAGTGAAATTTAAGTTTATCAGTTACATTTAATGCAAGTCAGGTATAAAGGTGTGATTTCACCAGTATTATTATTGTAATAATATACAAAATTCTAAAATAAGCACTGTTGGACACTGTTTTGACAAATTAAACATCAAAGCCATTTTAAAGCTACAATATGTCTATTTTTTTCGCCACTAGGGGTCGCTAACCTCTTACAATAACAAAGGCGTAGGTTGATGACGCAGTGATAAGCGGAAATTATGGGACTTGTCATCATGCTGAAGGATCTAATAATGTTTATGAGTAAATACATTGATGTTTTTATCATGACTGTGGTATGAAGCAGGGCGTGATTGCTAATGAGAGACAGATATCAGCATCACACGCGAGTCCCGCGGATATAAAGGAATAAGGACATTTCATTCTAACTACCCGCAAGTGCTGAATTAATACTCACACAGGTCCGTTTATTAGACGGATTAAACTTGTGAGGTAACACAGCGCTGCTTCACTCGCTCTACACACTATCACACTAAACTGCATTTAAGTGAGGTGAAAGTTATAATGTTATTCTATGTGTTAGTTTGTCTGTATGAGACTAGCAGTAAGCTAGATCAACATTAGAATAACATACTGATCATATTCTAACATTTCATCATGTTGAGCTATATAACATTGATTAGTTTTATGTACATTTGCTCTCCTGTCTAATAAAGTACATGTGAGAGCGTCTCTGTCAAGTTGAAGTTTGTCTCGGACGTGGAGCTCTCGGCATCTTGAAAACGCCACGCTGATACTGATCCTCGTTTTAGTTCTCCTTTTGTCCCAAAGTCTGCTTGCCATGATCCATAATGTTTGAACAAAACAACAACAGTGTGAGCTAGACGTAACGCAGTTGTCCACGTCTGTCGCCATGCTTACTATGGCAGTACGAGCAGAAACCAGGGATAACGCGGATATTACATCAGTGACAGGCGACAAGTGAACAGGGAGTCAGGGACGAGACATTATTTAAAATAGGAATTTCTCTGAAAATAAAAATCTTTGGGAACTTTTGGGATATTGTAAATATATCACATTGTGCAAGTGATTTTTTTATATTTTATTACAAACTTCTTACATATTGCAGCTTTAATTCACGTATCTAATCCAAACATTACTGCATATAAACTTGTTTGATTTTAAACAACTGATTAGATGTTCTAATGAAAAAAACAACAACATGTCCTGTTTGGCTTCGTTCGTCTGACTTTCAAAAGTGCTAATTTTTACTGGTACAATCGAGATATCTAATTACTATATTGCATTATGTTTACCTAATTGTTAGTACATATGAATAAAAAACTTTAGTGCACTGTTGTATTACTATCAAGACCACTAGGAGTCTCCTTTCAACCTGATATAAAGACATATTTATCAGAGGAAGTGGGACAGGTTTCTGTTTCTCAGAGAACACTGAGAGAGTGTGTAATGTGTATTTTATTCTGTGCATCACTGAGAGCTCCAGTACTGAAGCTTCAACATGACATTTACAGTGTGTTTCATTTATTTCACAGCACTGCCATTCTTGATCTCAGGTACAGAATCATTCATTTATGTATTTTCACATGGCTGTAGACTTCCACATTGTTTTTAATGCACTTTTCCTTCTTTCTCAAACAGGAGAATCACTGAGTGACAAAGTTCATCAAACACAAAAAGATCTGCTGGTTAAAACTCATGAACCGGTCACACTCTCCTGCTCTCACACAATACCAAGCTATTACATGATATTATGGTATGAGCAGCTGAAGGGGGATACTGCACTAAATCTCATTGGATATGTACATTACAAAAATCCAGCCACTGAAGATCAATACACAAATCAGTTCAAGATTGCAGGAGACGGTGCAAAAAACTCAACTCTTGATTTCAAGTTGAATGTTTCTGGGACTTCTGTTATGTATTATTGTGCAGCCAGTGAAGCTCAGTGTTAGAGATCATTCAGTCTTCATACAAAAACCATCTGTTATTACCACAAACCAGAACTGTAGGGCCTTCCGGTAAACTATTGACATTTTACAGTACATTTCAGGGGGGTGAATAAAAAAAAAAACTACCAAATGTCACATAGGTTTATTTTGGTTATATGCAGGCCACATTAATTAAATGCAGATTTTTTTTTTTACCAAACCTTCAGGATTTTTTTTTTTGTAATACCCTCACAGATGTCCAGTACTACAATATAAAAGCCCAATTAGAAAAATAGCTATTTTAATTTTAAGAAATAGAACTATTTCAAATTCTATTTTAAGAAATAGAACTATTTCAATATTGTTTTAAAAACATTTAGTAAGAATGAATTATATACATTTTTCCAGTTAAATTAAAGTTGATCAGTTAAATTTAATGTAAGTCAGGTATAAAGGTGTGATTTCACCATTATTATTATTGTAATAAAAAAAATATATATATATATAGACAAAATTCAGCAGTGTTGGACAACATCTGGACACCAGTTGTTTTTGACTAATTAAAAGCAGCCATATCACCCTGTAGCCCAAGACTGGTTGCCCACTGAAGCTAAGCGGGGCTGAGCCTGGTTAGTACCTGGATGGGAGACCTCCTGGGAAAACCAGGTTGCTGCTGGTAGAGGTGTTAGTGTGGCCAGCAGGGGGCGCTCACCCTGTGGTCTGTGTGGGTCCTAACGCCCCAGTGTAGTGATGGGGACACTATACTGCCAAAAGAGCGCCGTCCTTCGGATGAGACGTTAAACCGAGGTCCTGACTCTCTGTGGTCATTAAAAATCCCAGGATGTCCTTCGAAAATGAGTAGGGGTGTAACCCCGGCATCCTGGCCAAATTTGCCCCTTGGCCTCTGTCCATCATGGCCTCTCCTAATCATCCTCCTATATATACTAATTGGCTTCATCACTGTCTCCTCTCCACCAGTAAGCTGGTGTGTGGTGGGCGTTCTGGCGCAATATGGCTGCCTTCGCATCATCCAAGTGGATGCTGCACATTGGTGGTGGTTGAGGAGATTCCCCCTTCTATGTAAAGCGCTTTGAGGTCTCAGATAAAGCGCTATATAAATGTAACAAATTATTATTATTATTATTACAAATTAAACATCAAAGCCATTTTAATTCACGCATCTAATCCATTTCGGCATATAAACGTGTTTGATTTAAACATCTGATAAAATGTTGTAATGGAAGAAAAAAACATGTCTTGTTTGGCTTTCCTTCATGTGACTTTCAAAGTGTGCTAATTTCTACTGGTACAATCAAAATATCGAATCAATGTATTGCATTGTTTTGACTCAATTGGTAGTATGAATTAAAACTGCATTTATATAGCGCTTTCACAGACCCAATGGCCACCAAAGCGCTTTACATATTGCCTCACATTCACCTATTCACACACCGGACGGCGGTGTCAGCCATTCAAGGCGCCATCCAGCTCGTCAGGAGCAGATGGGGTTAGGTGTCTTGCTCATGGACACCTCGAAACTTGGTCAAGTGGAACAGGGGATTGAACCACCAACCTTCCGGTTTGTAGACAACCTACATGAACCATCCGACATACCATACCCGTTAGTGCAACATTCCTCTGTGCCTCGGGGGCGCAGCAGTTTCCAGCGAACTTCCGACTCAGCGTCGGACTCGGAGGAGGAGGGTCGAAAGTCAGTCAGTTTCGTTATTTCCAATATGCTCCAGGTCACTGAAGTGACGGCTCTTATTACACCAGAGGCCTGCCTCGAGAGACTGGTTCCTCTAGTAGATTATCTGTCAGAGTCGAAGACTCTACCAAATATATATCTCAGTGGGTCCTGCACATAGTAGAAAAGAGGTACAGGATCCAGTTCGGTTCTCGTCCACCATTGCTATAATGGGGTGTTACTCACAGTAGTACATCCACAGCAGGCTCTGGTGATGGAACAAGACATGCTAGCACTCTTAGTGAAGGAAACTATAGAGCCGGTTCCGCCGGGTTGAGGGTCTAAACCTAACCTAACCCTAAGCCAGAGACTCAGGGTTCAACAGCCAGTATTTCATTGTTCCAAAAAAGGATAGTCCGATTTTAGATCTTCGTCTTCTGAATCGTTCAGTCAAGAAATTGAAATTCAAAATTCTAACGTTTTGAAGCAGATCGTGACTTAAATCAGATCTGAGGACTGTTTTGTCACGATAGATCTGAAAGACGCATACTTCCACGTCTCCATCCTTCCACAACGCAGGAAGTTTCTAAGGTTATTTATAGCAATATTGTGTTCAAATATTGGCTTTAACCAGGAGCAGTGTTTCTGAAATTTTAGGATGAGCAAAACATATGTTGTGTCAACGTTTGTCCACATTCCTCTTCTACGACGACACAGCGTTTCGTCGGCCATCCGTCCATTTGTAGATGTGCGTCAGGGTTACTCTCGTCATTAAACCGCGGAGACGTTGCCAAATGCCTCAGAAAATCCGATATGCCTGTTTACATGACAGTCGCATTGGTCGCACATATCTGATTTATTTCCACATATGAATGAGGCTTAAAACCGATCTCGAAATATCCGAATGCATGCGTTTTTTTTCCTGTTTACATGGTCCTAGAACACATCCGATCTGTATCACATATGAGCAAAAAAATCGGAATTGGGTCACATTTCACTAACAGTCACTTTTCATGTTAACACAAACAATGATAAAAGTGAAGAGTTAAGAGTCTGACATTGCTATGTGTGTGTGTGTGTTTTTTTTTTTTTTGGGGGGGGGGGGGGGGGGCATTGGGTAAATTGTGTCATAAGGGTGGCCCAATGTCTTAAACTTTGAAAACCCCTGATATAGACGACTAGTTTATCCTAGCGGAGACGGAACAACTGCCGGTTTCGCATCGAGATGTCGTTCTCGCGCATATGAAGAAATTGGGGTTGAGATTGAATGCCAAGAAAAGAGTACTTTCTCCAGCCCAGAGGACCACCTTTCTCGGTGTTATGTGGGATTCAGTGACAATGAGGGCCGTGCTCTCGTCTGCTCATGTCGCTTCGATCCTCACAGTTGTAAAAAAGAAAAAGCTTGGCCAGTCACTCACTGTAAAACAGTTTCAAAGGCTGTTGGGTCTGATGGCAGCCGTGTTCCAACATTATACCGTTCGGCCTGCTGTACATGAGGCCCCTACAGTGGTGGCTCAAAAACCAAGGGGTTTTCCCTGAGGGGGAACCCACTCCGTATGATCAAGATAACATGGCGGTGTGTCCGTGCCTTGGTTATATGGAGGAAACCTTGGTTTTTATCCCAAGGGTCTAGTGTTAGGAGCTCTTTGCCATCGTGTTTCGCTCTCGACAGATGCTTCTCTCACGGGCTAGGGAGCGGTAATGGAAGGCCGCTCAGCTCAGGGTCTTTGGAGGAGTCATCATCTTTTGTGGCACATAAACTGCCTGTTGAGACATTTCCTTCATACCTGAGGGGTCCTCATGTGCTTGTTCGCATAGACAACACATCGGTGGTCTCCTATATAAATCATCAAGGGGGTCTGCGTTCACATCCAATATGAAAACTGGCGCACCAGATTCTCTTGTGGTCCCTAGGGAAGTTACTCTCCCTGAGAGCAGTCTATATTACGGGACATCAGAATATAGGAGCAGACATCCTGCTGAGACAGGGGCTGAGGCCCGGGGAATGGAGGTTCCACACTAAGGTGGTGGAGCACATTTGGGGAGTTTATGGCCAGGCACAGGTGGATCTGTTCGCATCTCAGGATACGACTCACTGTCCACTTTGTTTTCAACGGTCAACGGTCAACGGTTTGTTTTCAAACTGTCAAAGCGTTCCTCTATCCTAAACCCGGTTACATACCCAAGGTTCCAAACAATGTACCACGGCCTATCGTACTGCAGGTGTTCTGTCCTCCTCCCTTCAGAGGATTTAGACCATTTAGACCGAGTTCAGAAACTGAACCTCGTCTGTCTAGTCAGAGCACTGGATACTTATGTCCACAGATCTGCCCAGTGGAGAAAGTCTGATCAATTATTGGTATGCTTTGGGCCACCTAAGAAAGGCCGTCCTGCATCCAAGCAGACGGTTAGCAAGTGGATAGTCGAGGCTATCTCTCTTGCATATGAGGTTCTGGGCCAGCCTTCACCTTTGGCCACTAGAGCCCATTCTACTAGGAGTATGGCGGCCTCCAAGGCCTTAATTTCTGGGGTGTCCATTCAATAAGTGTGTGATGCAGCTGGCTGGTCTTTGCCGCTTACGTTTGTCAGATTTTATGACTTAGACATGGATACCCCGGGGTCTAGAGTTCTCATGTCGTGACAGTTTAACACGATAGGTTCTTGGCTGCATGGCGTTCGGGCATTCTCATTTCCAAAGCGTCATCGACGCATCACGAGTTCCCTCGAAAGGGAACGTCTCAGGTTACGACTTTAACCGTAGTTCCTTGAGTAGGGAACAAGACGATGCATCGCTTTGCCAAACTTCCTACATCCCTGTGATCGACTTGCTTCTGCCTTTTTCTAAGCTAGCGTGATTCTAATCCGGATGTGCTTTTATCCTTTTCTTGTCATGACGTCACCCGCCCGTGATGTTCACCTCGCTATTGGACTAGTTGACACATGTGTTTCAGACGCAATCACACAGGGGCATTACCAAAGCGCCATCGACACATCGTCTCGTTCCCTACTCATGGAACTAGGGTTACAGTCGTAACCTGAGACATTTAGCAGTTTAAATTTAATGTAGTTCGTGTGACTTTCAAAAGTGTGCTAATTTTTACTGGTACAATCGAGATATCTAATCACTATATTGCATTATTTGTACCTAATTGTTAGTACATGTGAATAAAAAAACTTTAGTGCACTGTTGTATTACTATCAAGACCACTAGGAGTCCTCCTTTCAACCTGATATAAAGACATATTTATCAGAGGAAGTGGGACAGGTTTCTGTTTCTCAGAGAACACTGAGAGAGTGTGTAATGTGTATTTTATTCTGTGCATCACTGAGAGCTCCAGCACTGAAGCTTCAACATGACATTTACAGTGCGTTTCATTTATTTTACAGCACTGCCATTCTTGATCTCAGGTACAGAATCATTCATTTATGTATTTTTATATGGCTGTAGACTTCCACATTGTTTTTAATGCACTTTTCCTTATTTTTCAAACAGGGGAATCACTGAGTGACAAAGTCCATCAAACAGAGAAAGATCTGCTGGTTAAAACTCATGAACCGGTCACACTCTCCTGCTCTCACACAATACCAAGCTATTACATGATATTATGGTATGAGCAGCTGAAGGGTGATACTGCACTAAATCTCATTGGATATGTATATTACAAAGCTCCAACCATTGAAGATCAATACACAAATCAGTTCAAGATTGCAGGAGACGGGTGCAAAACACTCAACTCTTGAATTCAAGCTGAATGTTTCTGGGACTTCTGTTATGTATTATTGTGCAGCCAGTAAAGCACAGTGTTAGAGATCATTCAGTCTTCATACAAAAACCATCTGTTATTACCACAAACCAGAACTGTAGGGCCTTCCGGTAAACTATTGATAATTTACAGTTCATTCGGGGGAGGTGATTAAAAAAAAAAAAACTATTAAATGTCAGTTTTTTTTTTGTTGCAGGTCACATTAAAACGCCATGGGGAACCTTTAGCATTTTAAGTATTTATTTTTGTTCTACTGTAGCCTACCTAAAAAACTATGAAAATCTAGAGTTGAAGACAAAAACTATTTTTTATTGTGTGAAAATGATTTATATAAATTTTTACAGTTAAAGTAGGTTTAATTTAATTTCAGTAATATTTAGTTTGTTTAATTTAAGTAATATAATTTGTAATATATATATATATAAGCACTGTTGGATTTTTTTTCTAAAAAAAACAGTTTAGGTTCATTCTTGTGACCTTCAAAAGTGTGCTAATTTTTACTGGTACAATCAAAATATCTAATCACTATATTGTGTCACGGGGGTGACAAATAATCCCCGGAACTAATCCCATCAGAGAAGTGTTCCCGCCGGGACACTTTTAGTGTAACACTGTCCCCGGGCTTGTGTGTGTGTCTGTCGTCATGACAACTAAACGGCAGATTGACAACAGGTGCGGGGACTTCACTTTGATTACCTGATTGAGGTGGCACCAGTGTTTGGAGAGGATAAAACACAAGAGAAAGAGAAGGCTGAGTGTTCTCCCTCCGCGTTGTGTGGTTGTTTCTTTGTCTTCCCCCGGCGATCTGGTGTGGTTCTCTCCTGTTGGAAATGTTTGTGGAGTGTTGCAGCTGAAGGACCATCGTGAAAGAAGCGGAGTGTTGCTTGTGGGATCTGAGGGCAGTTTTGAAGAGTGGAATTCGTCGTCTGGACTGGGAAAGAGTGAGATGAGTGATTGACAAATTGAATCTCATAAACGCATGTTTTCTACACTAAATTGGATACTGGTTTGAAGTGCTTGGATCACGTTGTATACATCGCACTGAGTGAAATAGACTGATTCCTTGTCGATCTCTAGCCTCCCCCTCGTCCCATTGAAACCAGCGAAGTGAAGCCGCTTGTAGTGGTGAGGAAATTATTCACCGCATCTGTCCCAACTCTGACTATCATCGGCTCTTCAGATCGAGACCTCGGGGTGAGTGTTGGCCTTACTTTGCACTTGAAGAGTGGATTTGTAGTGCTGAAATTGACGTTTCCCATCACGTTGCATGTTTGGAATTGGACTGTCGTGTGTGTGTGGAAGATTTACCTTTTATCGCCGTGCACTCCCATGTGTTATGCTGGTCTACCGTCCATCATAAGAGTCTAGCAAGATCGATTGCAGTCACCTGTTGGATGTCAGAAGGAAAGGCCCCCGTGTGCACACTACACGTGAGAACTGTTTACCTCTGCTTGAAGTTTATGCTGTCTGTCCCAGTGAGAGCCCTGCTCAGCTTATGACTTTGTCTCCTGCCACCCCTGTGAGAGCTGTTCACCTCTATTCGAAGTGTTGATTCCGTCTGTTCCAGTGAACGTCGCTCAGCTTGTGACTTTGTCCCCTGCAACACACGTGAGAACTGTTTACCTCTGCTTGAAGTTTGTGTGCTGTCTGCTCCAGTGAAAGCCCTGCTCAGCTTATGACTCTGTCTCCTACCACCAATGTGAGAGCTGTTTACC
This sequence comes from Phoxinus dragarum, assembly GCA_033366665.1. Taxonomy (NCBI): domain Eukaryota; kingdom Metazoa; phylum Chordata; class Actinopteri; order Cypriniformes; family Leuciscidae; genus Phoxinus; species Phoxinus dragarum. The sequence goes on along the minus strand of JARPMJ010006682.1, from coordinate 6,114 downwards.
TCTATTTGAAGTGTTGATTCCGTCTGTTCCAGCGAACGTCGCTCAGCTTGTGACTTTGTCCCCTGCAACACACGTGAGAACTGTTTACCTCTGCTTGAAGTTTGTGTGCTGTCTGCCCCAGTGAAAGCCCTGCTCAGCTTATGACTCTGTCTCCTACCACCAACGTGAGAGCTGTTCACCTCTATTTGAAGCGTTGACTCCGTCTGTTCCAGTGAACGTCCCGCTCAGCTTGTGACTTTGTCCCCTGCAACACACGTGAGAACTGTTTACCTCTGCTTGAAGTTTGAATGCTGTCTGTCCCAGTGAAAGCCCTGTTCAGCTATTGACTCTGTCTCTTGCCACCCATGTGAGAGCTATTCACCTCTATTTGAAGTGTTTGATTCTGTCTGTGCCAGCCAAAGCCCCGCTCCGCTTGCGACTTGAGTCTGCTGTAGCCCTGAAACCCACCTGTTAGGGTGCGAAGTGCCCACCCTTTACAACTCCTGTGAGCCCAGATCCACCTACTCCCCTGCGATACTCACCTGTGATACTCACCTGTTCAGTGAGTTGGCACCAGCGCCAGAAGGAAGTAAGCTTGACTCAATTACTCACCTGCGATACCCACCTGTTCAGTACCTACCACTGCGAGTTGGCACCAGCGCCAGAAGGAAGTGAGCCTGACCCCCCACTTGCCTTGGATTCCTGGGAAGAGGAAGGAAGAGGAATTTTAGATTAGGATTTTCAAATTGTTTTTATATTTAATAAAGCCTGTCATTCTTTTTATTCCTGTCTCCTGCCTCCTCCTTTGACACGCTCCTCAGGGTGATCCTGGTCTAGGGGTGGGTGCAGTCTGGCTTGGCCCACCTCGACCTGTGACATATTTTGGCGTAGTCGGCAGGATTCACCTTGAGTTGAGCGATCAGAGGTTGAGATGGCGGAGGAGGAAGAGCCTGGGGCTCGGCAACCTGTCATGCCGATTTTCATGGGTTCCCCGTGGGCTCCGAAGTATGGAGGCCCGGGATCTGAAATGAGCTTGTCGATGTGGAAGATCCAGGTGGAGTACTTGGCAGGGCTCCAAGGTCTGAGTGCCCTGCAGAAGGTTCAGTTTGTTTTAAACTCCTTGGAAGGGGAAGCGGGAAGAGAAGTTCAGGCAGCACCGGAAGCAACTCGAGCGACTGTCCAGGCCATTTTTGACTTTCTCACGGGACAATATGGAGACACCACCCCGGTAGCTGTTCTGAGGACGCAGTTCTTCAATTCTCGGCAAGGCCCTCGCCAATCTGTTCGAGCATTTACCTTGCAACTACGAGAGCAGTTTTCTAGACTTTCGGGGAGACAGGATCATGGCCTGGAGGAAGGAGAGGTTCTACTACGAGATCAATTCTTATTGGGGCTACGGGAAGGCCCTGTGCGTCAGAGTCTGCGGGTGCAATTTTCGACGAACTCCGAATCTGACCTTTGAAGAGCTTCGACGAGAAGCACTGGCCCTTGAGCATGATCTCACGGAGAGTGTGGATCCTCCCAGCTGTTTAGCCACGAATGTTGTTGGCACCCCTTCGGCTACTACGTCACCCGATTGGAAGGAAGGCCCTCCGGGAAGAGCTGAAGAGAGATGTGCGGGAACAAATGTCTGACCTGTCGAAATCTTTTATGGAGGAGCTTCGTCGAGAACGCCTCCAGTTGTCCTCTTTACCCCGGGGAGCGGGCTTTACTCCGATGGGAATCGTCCCCCCGACCGCCGCCCATCCCGACCTTCGGGCTCTCGATTCCAGTGGGATGAGCATGGGCGTCCCATCTGCAACGGCTGTGGAGAGCCGGGACATTACTTCCGTCAGTGTCCTGCTCGACGTGCATCGCAAGGGGGTTTTAGAGTTTCCGGCCACTGTGGGTCAAGTGGTCGGGACCCCCTTGTCAGACCCCTCCCTGCTTACATCTTCTAGGAGCCGCCTGGTGGGCTGTTGCCCGGTGGTGGTGGTTCAGGTCAATGAACAGGAAGTGCAGTGCCTTTTGGATACAGGCTCCCAAGTGACCCTATTTTCCGAAAGCTTGGCCCATGAGTTGTTTGGCGCCGAAGGTCGACCGCCTGCGGAAGCCCCCTGGTTGACGCTACGTGGGGCGAATGGTCTCGACATCCCGTATGTGGGATATCTGGTGACCGATCTCAAGATTCATGGAGTCGTAGTGCCTCAGAAAGGAGTGGTGGTCGTACGAGATACATGCCTGGGGTCTCATCGTGCCCTGCTTGGGATGAATGTCATTTCGGACTGTTGGGAAGAGCTATTCCGGGGTAGACCGGCTCGAGCAGCTGCAACCTCGGCCGGACAGGAGTGGGATCGCATCAGGGCCGATTGCCGCCGGGTATGTCTGGCTGAACAACAGGGGGACCGGGAAAGCACGGGAAGAGTAGTCTGCCGTTACGCCTTGTCCATCCCAGCTCAGAGCGAGGCGGTGGTCTGGGTCAGGTTGCCTCCTCGACTTTATAGCCCGGAAGATTGGGTCATGGTGGAACCCCATGAGGATGGTCCCAAGGTGGAAGTCGCACGGGGATTGGCGACTGCTCAGGGAGGCCGGGTATTAGTGCGAGTCAGGAACACGAACCCCTTCCCTGTTCCCTTGTACCGTCATCAGCGTTTGGCCCGAGTGACCTCAGTGAGGCCCCAACAGATTCGTGAACAGGGTGAAGTTAACTTCAATCAAGTGAGCCCAACAGTGGTCGAGGTGGCCCTGGCACGAGCGAGCCCGGGGGGTAGGAGAGGCAGGAAGAGGATTGCCTGCCCACCTGACGGGGGAGTCATTACGGGGTGAAGGACTGGGGGAAGAGCAATTGGGACAACTCCAAGAGTTCCTGAGGGAATGGCAGCACTTGTTTTCCACTCACGATGAGGACTACGGCCGCACGGATGTAGTACGACATCAAATCCCAACTGGGGACGCTGCACCCAGCCGAGAGCGCTATCGACCCGTGCCCCCGACCCTGTACTCGGAGGTCCGCACCCTTTTGCGAGGGATGCTTGACAAGGGAATTATTCGAGAGAGCAGTAGCCCTTGGGCCGCCCCGATAGTACTGGTTCGAAAGAAAACGGGTTCCTGGAGGTTTTGTGTGATTACCGAAGGCTGAACCAAGTAACCAAAAGAGATGCTTTCCCGTTGCCTCGAGTTGAAGACTCCCTCACGAGCCTCACACAAGCCACCTGGTATTCCACTCTTGACTTGGCCAGCGGCTACTGGCAGGTGCAGATGGATGAGCATGACCGGGAGAAGACAGCATTCACTACCCCCTTCGGCCTATATGAATGGGACCGGATGCCGTTCGGCCTCTGCAACGCTCCAGCCACGTTCCAACGGCTGATGCAGCGTTGTTTAGGCAACCAACTGATGGACACCACCCTCGTCTATCTAGACGACGTCATCGTCTACTCTCCAGATTTCAAGTCCCATCTCGAGCACCTAGAGCAAGTCTTCCGCTCCCTGGAGCGCTATGGGTTGAAGCTCCAGCCAGACAAGTGCCAGCTCTTCTGCAAAGAGGTTAAATTCTTGGGGCATGTGGTGAGTGCGGCGGGGATTTCAGTTGATCCAGAGAAGGTGGTGGCAGTGCAGGAATGGGCTGCGCCCAAGACGGTGCGTCAGGTTCGTTCGTTCCTGGGCTTCGTGGGGTACTATAGGCGATTTATTAAAGACTTCTCTAAAATCGCCAAACCGATCAACCAGTTGCTGGGAGGTACGGGACGAGTCCGGGGCGAGGGTCCCCTTCAATCCAATGGGATCCGGCCTGTGAAGCCGCCTTCCAGAGGCTCAAGCAGGAACTACTACAGGCCCCGATCCTGGCCTACGCCGACTTCACACAACCCTTCATCCTGTACACCGACGCTAGCCACCTGGGCTTGGGGGCCGTTTTGGCACAGAGCAGCAGGGAGAGGAAAAGGTAATTGCCTATGCAAGCCGAAGTCTACATCCAACGGAGAAGAACGACGCCAACTACAGTTCTTTTAAGCTGAGTTGCTGGCTGTGAAGTGGGCGTTGTGTGAAAAATTCAAGGACTATTTGTGGGGAGCCAAGGTACGGGTCGTCACGGACAATAACCCGTTGGTACATTTGCAGACTGCTAAACTGGGGGCGGTGGTGGAACAGCGCTGGGCAGCACAAATGGCCAATTTTGACTACCAGCTCCAGTACCGGCCAGGAAGAGAACACACTAATGCCGATGTACTCTCCAGGCTACCCGGTGAAGGATCGGCAGGCCAGGTACCGGCACCAGAAGCGGGGTCCGACGAGGGGAACTGATGGTGGGAGTGGTAGAGGCACCGGGGCAAACGCCGGAGGAACCCCCCCTTGTTGGGGGTGGGACCCACAACGATGGAGGCTGTGGCAGGGCGAGGATGCAGATGTAGCGTTGGTCCGAACGTGGCTAGAACAGAAGGCTTGGCCTGAGGGTGCGGGACGCCGAGCTCAGACTCGGATTGTGCGGGGCCTGCTGGGACAGAGGGGGAGACTCCATTTGAAGGAAGGCGTGCTCTGTAGGGCCCTCCAGGACCCAGGTCGGGGCGATGGGGGTCTGCCAAATCGTGGTCCCTGAAGGGCGTTGTCAGGCTTTACTGGAGGCATATCACGCCAGGATGGGACATCAGGGACAGGAGAGGACATTGGCACTGGTGAGGCGACATTTCTACTGGCCCGGAATGGAGGGTAGCACAAGGACTTACCTTCGGAGGTGCCCACGCTGCATGTTGTTTAAAACCAAGAAGGAGGCACGGGCACCGCTGGTTCCGATTCAGGCCAAGGCACCGCTGCATATGGTGGCCATGGATTATCTGACTTTGGGACGGCCAGCGGATCAGATCCAGAATATCCTTGTGGTAACCGATCTGTTTACCAAGTATGCTTGGGCCATCCCAACTGTGGACCAAACCGCCATCACGACTGCCAACGCCCTCTGGAGGTATGTGATCCAACCATTTGGATGCCCAGAAATTTTCCACTCGGACCAAGGGACCAACTTTGAGTCCAGGGTGATCCATGAGCTGTGCCAACTGTACGGATGCAAGAAGACCCATACGACTCCCTACCACCCCCAAGGGAACGGGGGGTGTGAAAGATTTAATCAGACCTTGCTGAGTTTATTAGGAACCTTAGAGGAGGAAACAGCAAGGCCATTGGGTCGACAGACTCCCGGCGATGATACAGGCCTACAATAATAGTGTGCACAGTATCACTGGTTACGCCCCCACTTACCTGATGTTCGGCAGACATGTGAGACTTCCGATGGATATGCTTCTGGGGACCACTGCAGGGGAAGAGGGGAGTAGTTTGACAGATTGGGTGACGGGACACCATCAACGCCTCCAGTCGGCGTACGAACGAGTCTCTGGCCAGATTAACCGAGCAGCGTTAAAGAACAAGAGGTTGTATGACCGGACGGCTCGAGAGGCACCGCTACTGCCAGGGGAGAGGGTGCTGGTACGGGACAATCGCCGACAAGGGAAGGGAAAATTGAGCAACCGATGGGAGGCCCAGCCATATGTCGTTCAGCGACAACCCCATCCGGACCAACCGGTATATGCCCTACGGCCCGAAGGGAAGACGGGCCCCGAACGGGTGTTTACATCGTAACCTGATCCGCCCTTGCCCGAATTACCCAAAGCCAGTGGTAGAGGACCCACCGGCCGAGACACCTTGGATGCCCCCGCTGGTAGGATGGGCAGTGATCCCGAGGGGCCTAGGCCTAGGACCACGACCTGAAGCACCCATCTCTCCACCCCGGCGTTCGCAACGAGAGAATCGGGGTCAGCCTCCAGCCAGGTATGGAGACTGGGTGTCTGGAGACCGTTCTCGGGACTAGAACGGTTTGGCAGGGGGGTATGTCACGGGGGTGACAAATAATCCCCGGAACTAATCCCATCAGAGAAGTGTTCCCGCCGGGACACTTTTAGTGTAACACTGTCCCCGGGCTTGTGTGTGTGTCTGTCGTCATGACAACTAAACGGCAGATTGACAACAGGTGCGGGGACTTCACTTTGATTACCTGATTGAGGTGGCACCAGTGTTTGGAGAGGATAAAACACAAGAGAAAGAGAAGGCTGAGTGTTCTCCCTCCGCGTTGTGTGGTTGTTTTCTTTGTCTTCCCCCGGCGATCTGGTG
>JARPMJ010006681.1:47500-50299 GCA_033366665.1 Phoxinus dragarum | reverse complement strand
AACTGTCATGATCAGTCTGTGTTTTCTGACTGAATGTTGTCATCAGAAAGCTCCACTATAAAACCAGCAGACACGCATTCACCACATCGTATCATCAACACAGTGACGTCAGAGCGGTTCGTTTATGATAAATAACCTCATGCACAAACCCCCACAGTAAACGCTTAAGAGGATAGTGAACAGAGAATGTTAGACTCGCGCGCACGCACACGCACGCGCGCACACACACACACACACACACACACACACACACACACACACACACACACACACACACACACACACACAGACATGAACATTAGAACAATCGAAAGCCAGCAAACTGTACAGCACAGAAGCCGCGCAGAACTCACCATCTGACAGTGTGTGTGAGTCTCTCCGCATGTTTGAGTCTCAGTGAGTCTGAAGCGCGTCTGCGTGTCAAACTCGGAGCAGCACGGGCGCGCGCGCATGCGCAGTGCGACTACAGCTTAGTCATTTGTTAATTTATATTTGTAAAACAATTTGGTTTACGTTTATGGAAATATATATATATACATATAGTAATACAACATTACTATTATATTATTATAACATTAAACATAAAAAAAATCTATATGAAATATTTTGTATTATATATATATTTATAATATATGGTATAATACTAATTCCCATCTCAGTTAACAGGGACGTTCTCTCAAAGTTATGAACAAACATTCTTTCAGGAACATAATAGAAAGTTCTTTCAGAGTTATAGTCTTCAGAGAGAGAGAATTTAAATACACCTTTATTATAACAATTTTGTCTTGAAATTATTCACGCTTCATCCAACATTTTTTTTTTTTTACAACATATGTATATTTTAAAAAGTCAACACCAATTCATTTCTTTCACATAAAGTACACAATACCTCATTAACACACCCGATTTCTACAAACTTTGGTAAACACTCCACCAATTTATAATAAGCAAACTCTACTTTTAATCTGCCACAAGACTCCGAACACACAGGAGCCGCACTGACTGCATCCGGCCCTAGAAGTGCGTTTTTTCTTGATTTCCAGATTAATAATTTTGCAGTGCCTGATAAAAAATGTATTAAAACCAAAGTCCTTTTTCTTTGAATGGAATACCTGACCATAAACAAACAGTTTTGAAGGAAAAACCCTCACCCAAAGATAAAAACCAATTGCTTAAAAGGGAAAAAAGATCCCTAATCGTGAGCACTGCACAAACACAGAACACTGATTCGACCTCGAGACAGACGGGACACACACCCAGCGCTCGGGTCGAGATGAGCCTGCTTGTAGCCACAGCTCTATGCACACTCCTCCACTGGAGATCACCCGTTCGCTTGTTAACTGGACATTTGTACAGAGCACGCCAGCAGCCATTAGGGGAGGTGAGTCAGGCCCAAGAACATCCGGCCATTTTGTAGAAGAAACGCCCAGTCAATAATCTGGCATTTGACACTTTTAAACAAGTCAAGTACAAGGCCTTCTTCCCAGTTGATTCGAAACTATCCAAAACGGGGGTTTTAAACGTCAACACACAAGTGATCATCCTCTTCCCAATTCTCCACAGCAGCGCTCACTATGAGTGAAGGACAGACATACTCCTCATGGCCTTCTGTCCACTCATGGATCATCGCTGTGTCATCCGGAAAGTCTCTGTACTCCTCTCCTATTGCCCCACGTACTTCTGCAACAAACTGCTGTACCACTCTTGCGGATTTCACTTCAGTCCTTTGGCTTATAGCTTCCACACTGCTACTCAATACATGGCCCAACTTCACATATCCCGCAGCCATCAGCCGTGAGCGTGAGCAGAAGATACTGGTCTTGAAGAGAACAAAGGTTCTTCCAACAGCCGAGGCCCAGCTGACACATCAGGTGATCTTCACACAGTAAAAACTTTCCAAGCAAGAGAGAGAGAGAGAGAGTGTGTGTGTGTGTGTGTGTGTGTGTGTCTAGTATCTGTAAAACCGCATTTTTCCATCTTAAAAATATATCTAAATTACGTCATATGCTCTCATTGACAAATGCGGAACAGTTAGTTGATGCGTTCATGAGCTCAAGGCTAGATTATTGTAATGCTCTACTGGGTGGTTGCCCTGCACGCTTAACAAACAAACTACAGCGAGTTCAAAACGCAGCCGCTGGAGTTCTTACCTGAACCAGGAAGTATGACCATATTAGCCCCGTTCTGTCAACACTGCATTGGCTGCCTATTAAACATCGTATACATTTTAAAATATTGCTGATCACTTACAAGCACTAAATGGTTTATCTCCGCAGTACTTGAGCGAGCTCTTAACGCATTATAGTCCTTCACGTCTACTGCGATCTCACAACTCCGGCCAGTTAATAATACCTAGAATATCAGAATCGACTGCTGGCGGTAGATCCTTTTCCTATTTAGCACCAAAACTCTGGAACAGTCTTCCTACCATTGGACACACACACACACACACACACACACACTCCGGATCTGATGAAGGACCTGCGCCTGGACACACTCCCGGACTCTGACCTCTGACCTGTAATGCTCCTGAATCATGATCACACACTGCTCTCTGGTTGGAGTCTGGATCTGGTGGAGTTCTGGCTCGCTCACTAGGGGACATGTCCTATTCAACAGGATTATTGATCTGCCTTCAGGTGGACGATGACGATGACGCAATTCTCTTCTTTGAAGCAATTCTTTCAAACTTTGTTGTATTATTTGCATGTTGTCTCAGTGAAGCTGCTTTGATGCACTCTGTGTAAATAACGGAGACGTGACTCGGGTGTAATAGGGTTATATGCAGGCGGAGAGCAA
>JARPMJ010006681.1:5000-40000 GCA_033366665.1 Phoxinus dragarum | reverse complement strand
AATGGGTCCAGTATCTGAGTGGATTATTATTACTATTGACCTCCGTTAAGCATATTTGCCGCTATGTGAAAAAAAATATCCAGCAAAACGCGCCGGCGGTGGTGGAGTCCATGCAGGAAGAGCAGCGTTTGGCACACAAGTGCATGTAAACACTGGCGCTAATTTCCAAGTCTGGGGAAAGTTATGCAGTCCAGCAGTGCTGTTGCTACCGGAAACACTACACCTATACCACCCTAACCACTGTACTAAACACAGACAAAACTAATGCTAAAAATCTACACTATCCTAACTGATGCAATACTATGCTACTAACTAACTATGCTTCTAACAACACTAACAACTATGCTAAATAACTACCTAGGCTACACGAAATAATCTAAATAACTATATAAATGCTATGCTAACTAGATGCTAAAATACGCTATCCTGATCGTTTTCAATACTCGTAATTCCAATTTCCAACTCCTGACTAGCTACAGTGGTTTTGACGGAAGCAGATGCTTTTATACTATATGGGCTGCCCAGGGGCGTGGCAGAGTAGCGTCACAGAGTACCCTACGTCAGAGAGTACCCCTGCTTCAGGAGATTCCGTTTAACCTGAAGAGGGCAGCACTCAGACGTTTTTACACCATATATTTGAAAAATAAAACACTTTATACTCAAATGTTAAAAAAAAGTACTCGAATCAATGAACATCATTTATGAAGCTCCATTCTTACAGATCATTAACTAAAAAAAGTTGGTTTAGTGTTTAGTTACTCTTTAAGGAATAACAATTAAAATGTGTCCGCAGAGCATGACACAGAACGTGCACTAGTCATATTACTGTACTTACTCTAACTTAGAGAAGAGAAGAGGAACTTATTCTGATTCAAGATTATTAAATATAATGTGCACCCATAAATCATTATCATAAACACTGCAATATTACAGATAAGAAGTGTGAATGACTGAACAGTGACCTGGAGCTGGAGCTGTTCTCCAGCAGGGGGCGCTATACACACAGCTAAACCACACACACACACAGCTAAACTCCTGGCGATCACCATCATCATCAGAGAAGTCCCTCAGAACTCAGACTGAGCTGTGGAGGAGTGTGTGTTCACAAGTCTCCTTGACCTCTTCGGGCGTTATGAATATGAATATGAATATGAGCACCTAACGAACATTCGGTGTCCATGGAAACCTGTGCTTAGAGAAAACTTCTCAGTCAAAGCGCAGTCTGGGTGCGAGAGAGAGAAAAGGTTACGCGCGCGCGCGAGTGTTTTCACGGACACGAGACCAGGGCCACGGGTTGCTTAGCAACAGTCAATGCGAGAGCGAGCAGACAGAAGTTGATCTTCAGATATCAGAGATACTGGATTCACGATGCAGAAACACTGCAAACAACACCACACACACACCAGACACTCCTGTGAGGAAACACTAACATCTTTAAATGTAGGCCTACTCGTTTCATCAGAACGGTCAATTCAGAGAACATTCACATTCACTTAATGTTTGAAGAAGAATAACAAGGAATGTTTTCATTCACAACCAAGAAAAAAACATTTGTTAATCCTGGACGTTCATATTTCTTAGAACATCGTTTTTCTTAGTTACCCAGCATGCATTACATAACTTGTGCATTTGCGTGTTTAATCATAATTAAAGTATTTGCCCGTTCAGCAGACAGTCACGTGTCAGATGTGCGTGGAGTAGCTCGTGTTCACTGTAATAGCGGATGGATGTATGGCATGTACAGACTTGTTTTGGTTTAGACGAGTTTTGATCAGCCTTTTTGCACACATGTAAAAACAGTGTTTAACCCTTTATCGGGCGAGGAACCATATTTGGTAACTTAATCGCGCATGCAAACTGATTCTCCCCCTGCCTGTTTGCGTTGTCATATGAGCGCATAGATTTCTCCTAGCCAATCAGCGAAGATCAGGCTACGTCACTGATAGTCACATGATGGCATCTGACCAATCAGAAGTTGCGCGGAGCATGTCAAACTTCAGTGTTGTTCCGGATATTGGAAAGTGAGATTATGCGCATACTACCTACTCCCACATCAGCGCTAATAACTTCAAAACAAAAAATGGTAAGTTGATGAAACTCACACATTCTATGGTTGAAATAGTTGTGCAACATGTTGAGATAGGTGTTGTTTGCATAGATTTCTTGAAAGTAGTGACATTTTGTGGCATGAAAAATGGTGAGACCATATTTGATCATACGCCCTGTTCACGTAAGATTAGCGCAAGTCCATATTTAGACATACGCCCCTATACGTATAGAAAAGTATTTTTTCTACAAATAATGCATTATAACCACAGTCTATGATTATAACGTAGGACAATAGTATTTACTAGTGCATTGGATGTTATCACAGGTTTGAATAACATTATAAAGTGATCCAGTGGGAAACATAACACATTTATAGACATTTTCAAGCCATAGATATTGAAATATGTGTGGTTTTGGTCAGTTTTATGACCTTTATAACAGTTTTTAATACTTATAATGATATTTTGCACTTCTTATTATACATTTACACTTTATGTGTAAGTTTTATGCCCTTGAAACAGTTTTTATCATAGTTTTTTTTTACTGTGAGACTTATTACTGCTAAAATAAGTGGTACCACCAGTACTTGACCATACCAAAGATCAGTAGTACAGATCTTTTATAAATGTATACATTTATTTATAACATTTATAAATGCACAAATGTGCATTTATAAAACATGAATCATATTAGATGTTCTTAGGAGCACAAACCATTAATGAATACCCTATTCATTAATTTGGTTTCAAATTATGTTAATGTATTAAAATAAACATTTTTAATAATTTGAGTAATATTTCAAAGGATTTATATTTTAGCACTTAAGTGTTATGACTGACCAGTCCAATGTTACTCACTTATTTTTCTTATTATTAATATTTCAGTAGATCTGCACTTCACTGTTACTCAACAAATAACTCAAACTGGGCTTGATATTGACTCAAAAATGTACTCTCTGTTCTTTGCAGCTATCTACGCGAATCTTTTACGGCAAGAGGGGGACAGTTGTGCCAGCCCACCCCAGCATCAGTGATGATGAGGGCTCTAAGGAGGAAGATGATGATGTGCCAGACCCTGACTTCCTCCCACCTACGAAGCAGTGGCCTAATTCGCTGGACTTGAAAAAAAAATTTGTTCCTAATAATAATTTAAAATGTTCCTAATAATAATTAAAAATGTTCCTAATAATAATTTAATTTAAAATGTTCCTAATAATCATTTAAAATGTTCCTAAATAAATATTTTTATGTTTGTAACAAGTTTATGTGTTTTTATTATATTTTTATATATACACTTTTTAAGGGAAAAACATTACCCTAGACTGGCGAGGAACCATATATGGTAACTTCATTGCCCTTGATTTCCAACCTAAAAAAATATATTTTTTAAAAAACTCACAAATGTTTAGAAGTCTTATAATAACCTCCAATAACACTCTATGTTTGAAATTTAGAATTTCCAAGTATTTCAATGAGTGCCCTATAAAGGGTTAAAGGTAGGGTAGGTCAGAATTGTCTAAAAAAAACTTTTATTCAAATTTGTTTAAACTGTCTTTATATACCAATGCATAATTAAAATGTAAGTACTCTGATAAAAATGAGTATAAAAATCGAGTGACTCTAGACCGTTTAATCTTCATTAAACACAGCTCATTAATTCCATTCACTCCCACCTAAAAACGGGTGCGCGACTGCGCGCACGTGGGCAGAGCCAGTAATAACGGCGGTAGTCATGGCGACGTCGAGTGACAGTCGCGCAAGCCAATCCTGTGATTCGTCCCGAATGGAAATAATGAGCTGTGTTTAATGAAGATTAAACGGTCTAGAGTCACTCGATTTTTATACTCTTTTATCAGAGTACTTACATTTTAATTATGCATTGATATATATAGAAAGTTTAATCAAATTTGGTAAAAAGTTTTTATATAAATCCTACCTACCCCTACCTTTAAGTGGACAATCATTTTATCCCTTAAACTCAGTTTGATCTCCAAAGTGACATATTTAAAAAGAAAATAAATCATGTCTTAAAATATCTTGAATGTAACTCGACACCCTCGCCTCATTTAGTATGCGCGGCTCTATGAATATGCAAATGAGCCCCGCCTCCGCTCACTCACTCACTCAGAGATCCACTGGTGGACGATCACACGTTGATCTGATTGGTCAAGGTAGTGTGTGACGTCAGAAACACCAGCGATTTCAAACCGTGTTTTTGAGACTGTCTTTGGTTCACTTGCAGTTTTAAGCAGAAAATACTCAGCAATGCTGTCCACTTATGAACTTACACATGTGTGTGTTAAAGCAGATTAATAACACCACACACACACATAAACTACATTGAACGCTGGATTTACACCACTGGGGGACTAAAAATTAATAGAAAGTAAATCTGATGTTAACAAGAAACTAATTATACAGAGATTTAAACTTTAAAGGACAAGTTCGGTATTTTACACTTAAAGCCCTGTTTACAGATCGTATCTGATGAAATAGAACGGTTAAGATTAAACTTTGGACACATGCTCCTGTCCCGAGAATTTTAGGTTTATTTAGCTTTTCCCCCCCACCCCCACAACGGTTGTCTATGTGCACTGGCAGATTCCTTCCTAAAACACATTAAACTTTCGTTTACAAAGACGTGAAACTCACCGAGGGGTCAGGGGTGTTCACTGATTATGATCCCAAAAAAAATCGCTTGAAAAAGATCCATTCCAACAGTTTTATCGTAGTTTTTGTCCACCTCCATTGACTTGTATTGAATGTGCTGTGTGAGGTACGGTATTACTCCGCCGCTTCTTCTTCTGCTTCTTCTGTGTATTCAATGAAATGCCAGCGGTTTGCTTGCAATTGGCAAAGGTGCATTATCGCCACCAACTGGTGTCTATTATCTCAAGCTCTCAACGGAAGAATCTGGGTGTGACGCGTTCGGCAAAATAGGTCCACAAAAGCTAAATAAACCTAAAATTCTCGCGACAGCAGCATGTGTCCAAATTTTAACCTTAACCGTTCTATTTCATCAGATACGGTCTGTAAACAGGGCTTTAAGTGTAAAATACCGAACTTGTCCTTTAAAATATAAAATCATATTTATGTATTGAGCCCAAAAACTGCTTTTTTAGCATCAAATGCCTAATTTACCCAAGATTCATGTTGCATTATGGTGTTCTGTCGTCATACTGCAGATAAATGTTATTTTATGAGTTATGAAGATGACAAACGCGCGTGTCCTTCAGAGAGTCAATATGAAGCTGATGAAGCGAGAGCCGAGGTCTGTCCACGAGACACGGGGAAGTAAAGCTGTCAGGAGGAGATTCACGGCGAGGCCACACAGAAGAACCATTTCTGCACAGTAGAAAACGTTGGGTTATTTTTTTTAACCCAACCGTTGGGTTACACATGTTTTGGGTCACTATGTTGGGTTATTTTCCAAAAATGTTAAATGTTGGGTAATTTAGTAATAACCCGGCTGTTGGGTTAATACCTATGTTGCATGCGCAAATGTGTATTTTGCATTTATGTACACAATCATGTATATTTACATTACATTCTAGACTCTCCAATATTTAGTTTGTCATTTAAAAAAAAAAATAGTTGAGACATTTATTGTTTTATACAAATAAACAATCTGTATTTAACAAAGTGTATTTTATTTATTAAAATAATGTTATAAATAAAAATAAATAGTTAACTGTTGGGTTACTTTTAACCCAACTGGCTTTTAAAAAAAAAAATTATTTAAGTTTATTTAGATAGGGACAGATACAAAAAACATACACTCTAAAAAATGCTGGGTTGTTTTAACCCAATTTTGGGTCAAATATGGACAAACCCAAACGTTGGATCAAAAATGCAATTTAAAAATGTAACCCAATGGCTGGGTTTGTCCATATTTGACCCAAAATTTGGTTCAAATAACCCAGCATTTTTTTAGAGTGTAGATAAACTTAAACAGTCATCAGATGCATGCATCATAGTGTTTTTAGCTAAAGAAGGGCATTTAGTTAAAAATAAAAATACAGACTAACATTATTAAAAATGAGATCCAGATAAAATGAAAGGAAATGCAATGAAAAAAAAAGTATATACATAGAGCACAATGCATTTAACCCACATTGGGTTACTCGTTGGGTTATTTTTAACCCAACATTATTAAGCTTCCCAGAGAAGCGTTCAGTGCTCTGTTCTCAGGAGAAGCATTCGCAGTGTGAGGACATCTTAATAACCGATGCGAGGAGAGACTCTTCATGATGGAGAAGACAATAGCAGATCAGCTGCGATCACACTGAATATTGAGTGTGTGTGGGAGGAAACGGCTGAGGAGTGTGTGATGCCCGCTGAGAGCGTGAATGATCTGACACACACTCAAACCTGACCGACTCGAACAACAGCTCACGCTAAACCTGTCGTGTCGAAGTCGAGTGAGTGTAGATGTCATGCTCATGATGAAGCGAGTACACCGGTGTTCTGTTCCGGCTGGACTAGTTTATGCAGCCTAACAATCATTTAACTGATTTCAATTATAGAAATGTGTAATGTGTTATGTATATGCCAGATTAAAGAGATGTGTTTTTAGTTTAGATTTAAACTGACAGTGTGTGTCTGCTTCCCGGTCAATGCTAGAGAGAGGGATGCACGGATATTAACATGTGAAAGCCGATAACCGATATATTGGCCGATAAATCTAAATCCATATTTTTATATACTTTTTAGAGCCTGATTACAAAAACAAAAGTCTCCTCATTAAAAGCCACGTCTCAAACACACAGTTACGATGTTCTCATGATAATGTTCTGAAGCCGATATGACAGACTTGCGCTGCACATGTTGCACTGAACTGCATTTTCCTTTATTGAAGTGATTCAATCATATTTTAAGCAATTAAAAATCATCATGTTGAACAGTCGCATCTGAAGAGTCTGAAGGAAATAACCAAATATTTATTGGCTTTAATATATCAGCAAAAATTTTTTTTCGGCCATAACGATAACAAAAAATATCGTGCATCCCTAAGGAAGACCGTTCCAGAGTTTTGGTGCTAAATAGGAAAAGGATCTACCGCCAGCAGTCGATTCTGATATTCTAGGTATTATTAACTGGCCGGAGTTGTGAGATGGCAGTAGACGTGAAGGACTATAATGCGTTAAGAGCTCGCTCAAGAACTGCGGAGATAAACCATTTAGTGCTTTGTAAGTGATCAGCAATATTTTAAAATGTATACGATGTTTAATAGGCAGCCAATGCAGTGTTGACAGAACGGGGCTAATATGGTCATACTTCCTGGTTCTGGTAAGAACTCGAGCGGCTGCGTTTTGAACTCGCTGTAGTTTGTTTGTTAAGCGTGCAGGGCAACCACCCAGTAGAGCATTACAATAATCTAGCCTTGAGGTCATGAACGCATCAACTAACTGTTCCGCATTCGTCAATGAGAGCATATGACGTAATTTAGATATATTTTTAAGATGGAAAAATGCGGTTTTACAGATACTAGACACGTGACTTTCAAATGAAGGATTGGTATCAAAGAGCACACACACACACACACACACACACACACACACACACACACACACACACACACACAGTGTTAGACAGTACTCTAGGTTATTACGTGTGGAAGTTTTCTGTCCAATAATTAGAATCTCTGTTTTTTCTGAATTTAGTAGTAGGAAATTACTAGTCATCCAGTTTTTTATATTCGCTATGCATTCCGTTAATTTTGTGAATTGGTAGGTTTCGTTATGTTTTGAAGAAATATACAGCTGAGTATCGTCGGCATAACAATGAAAGCTAATTCCATGTTTCCTAATGATATCTCCTAATGGTAGCATGTGTGTGTGTGTGTGTGTGTGTGTGTGTGTGTGTGTGTGTGTGTTGTTAGTGTGTGTGTGTGTGTGTGTGTGTGTGTGTGTAGCATGTGCAGAGTGAACAGCAGCGGTCCTAGTACTGAGCCTTGTGGTACGCCATACTGAACTTGTGATTGATAAGACATCTCTTCATTTACTGCTACAAACTGATAACGGTCAGATATTGAACCATGCCAATGCAATTCCACTAATGCCGACTAAAGGGCCATTCGCACCAAGACCGACAACAATAACTACAGCACACAATATCATTCTGTTTATTCTTCAGTTTTGTCGTCTGCTGCTTTAAAGCGGTGGTTGATTATGATTTCACTTTTCTAACTGTAGTTAGTGTGTAATGTTGTGTTTTCTAACTGTAGTTAGTGTGTAATGTTGTGTTTTCTAACTGTAGTTAGTGTGTAATGTTGTGTTTTCTAACTGTAGTTAGTGTGTAATGTTGTGTTTGATCATAAACAACATCTGCAAAGTTACAACGCTCAAAGTTCAGAGCAAAGGGAGATATTT
Organism: Phoxinus dragarum; assembly: GCA_033366665.1. Classification (NCBI taxonomy): domain Eukaryota; kingdom Metazoa; phylum Chordata; class Actinopteri; order Cypriniformes; family Leuciscidae; genus Phoxinus; species Phoxinus dragarum. Next base: position 31,581 of record JARPMJ010006681.1, on the reverse strand, counting down.
GCTTTTACAGAAATCGCTTTTAAGGACTACAACAAACGGCTGGAACTACACGAGCTTCCTCCCGGGTTAGTGACCAGAGGCGCCACCAGGGGGTGGCCAGGGGTGGCCGTGGCCACCCTTGGCCGACTCCTGGCCACCCCACTGGCCAGTATAAATTTTAGTAGCATCAGTTATGCATTTCATCCCTAATGCACAGCCAGGCAGGCAAGCTGATCTAGACTTTCGATCGCACACAGTAGCCCGCCCCTCCGTACATGCCGCTGTTGCGCGCTCAGACAGCAACAGCTCAGCGCGTGCCCGTCGGTCAACAATTTTAAAAGAAGTTAAGAAAGAAGACGAAGACTACCAGTAAGTAAATAAGTAAAAAATATTCTTTAGTAAAAGAAGACGGGGAATTATGTGCCGTGACGTGCTTTTTAAGTGCCAAATGGTTACAGTATACTGTTACAACAGCTTTTTGATGCGTCTTTGACACGTTTTGACAAGAGTTACCTAGCTAACGTCTTAGCTGGTGCATGTATATGTGTAACGGAGTTTAAATAATGCTGTTAAATTCATGCATTAATTGGGAAAACTCGACATTGGCTGTTGCATCACTCGCATTTGTGTGCGTGATATTGCGGGCGGAGCTACGTCACCACCAGCAGAGTCTCACATCTCTCGTGCTGGTAAGTCGCATCAATAAGAGCTGCGTCATAAAAACAGAGTTTAGATTGTTTTCAAGTGCAAGGTTGGACTTTATAAACTAGACACAAGTTTACTTCATGTGTCTGTTAGTTCCTAGTTCTGTCAGTCGAGTCATATGTGTTATTTGCAATGATGAATGAGTGTGTGTATGTTTTAACCTGCTTGTGAACTCTGTTTATTTCATTTAAGAAATTTATGTAACGTGATGCACTGTCCGTTAAATATAACACAATAAACCAAAGTATATCAGTAGGAGTTTCCTTAAGTCTTTCTGATAGTTTTCTTCAGGCCGGTTTACTACAACAGTAGAATAAAATTCTGAAATTATGGTTTATTGTTTTGGTGTGCCACCCCAAGATTTTAAGTGGCCCCATCTGGCCACCCCTATGAAAAATTTCTGGAGGCGCCACTGTTAGTGACATCACCAACCCTAGAATTTACATAAACCCCGCCCCCAAAACACGCTTTATAGATTGTCAAGACAGAATATGCTAATCAATGACTAGAAGATAACTACACATAAGCTTCATAAATTCATCAACTAACCGTTCAGAAATGTCCTGTTGCTTCTACATGTTGATGTGTCACTTCTTCTGGAGTCTCTCCATCTTTCTGACTCCGGTTTGAACATGAAAGGCTGAAGGTTTTAGAAATATTCAGTGTGTGTGTGTATGAGTGCAAGCTGTTGAAGCTCCGCCCCCTGTGCCGGGAGCAGCAGCTCATTTGCATTTAAAGGGACAGACACAAAAACGCTGCGTTTTTGCTCACCCTCAAAAAGTGAGGCTAATGTATTTTATACATTAATACATTAGCCAAAGAGGAACATTCCTGGAAATTCAAGCTTCGCCTTTTGCGTTTTCACACTCAGCGGCGCCGTGACGAATGCGAGCGGAGATTACTCACGACTGCCGGTAGATTTGGAATAATACGGCCACCGTAGGAGTTAAAACGCCCTCGGAATGGGAGGGGCTAGAAAGTAATATTCAGTTGGTAGTCATATACAATTTCACCGCTAGATGGGAGTAATTCCTACACAGTGTAGCTTTAATTAAATTTAAATTAAATTTGGGTTGTCAACCAGCTTGCCTCCAGTGGATCCAATCGTAACAGAAACAATCTACATTGTTAAAAGCGCTATTTAAATGAAGGTGACTTGACTTGTTGTTCTGTATAGTACAATTACTTTTATCATTATTATTAAATACTCGAGTTTTTTTATTTTACAGGCCAATTGTACTGTACTAGTACTATATTTCCTTAAATATCTGTTTAATTTTTATACTTTATAAATAATAATAATTAGTTATTAAACAAATATCTCTGTAGAAGTTGCATTAAAATTGCGCCTAGATTTGTTTCCCAACTCGTTTTCCTAATTTTTTATAAAATAATAAAGCACGTGTACAGATAATTTCACATAATTTTAACTCAAGTCAGAAAGTTAGTTTACTGTATGAGTGCACTGGCCCCTGTGCGCGCGCGCGCGGCCCTGTTGTGTCTGTGGCCCCTCCCACCTTTATCCTCGTCATCATCATCCGTGAGCGCGCGCGCTGAACTCGCTCTTAAATGCTGAAGATTCGCTCGCGCGCACAGACGAAACATAACCTAAACGCGCTCACTAATCCACACACACACACACACACACATATCTAACTCGAGCTGCGAATATCAGCGCCATCGATCGATATCAGGAGTGTAATCGATCGATCAGAGGAATAAAACACACCGCAGATTCGCATCGGATTTACTTCTCCTCTTCCTGCGGGAACTCCACAGGTCAATATACAATATCCTCAATATCAGCCATTAACACGATTACACACCGCAGTTTGTTTCTGTTCATTCTACTTTTAATTCTCTTCATGTTCTGTTTTGTTTATAGTCATGATGTATTTTGATGATGTAGTTGTGATGTGAAATATACATGAATAATCTGATTTCGATATGACTGAATCATGTACAGTAGTGTTAGTGTTATATAATGTATATGAAGCTGAATCACATTCTGCTCGCTCATCAGTGACTCATGAATCATTCTCGTGTGACTCGGGAAACTTTCACAGATTCACTTCTGATCAGTTTAATTAGACACGTTAAAATTTACGCATTTACTGTTGTTGATTCTAACTTAGACGAAATAAGAAAATAATGATTATGATGATAATAATAATAATATGTATTTGTTATAAATATGTTCTTGCTTTCTCAGGTCTCGATGTGCAACATGGAGTCTCTTTTACCTGGGTTCAGAAACACACTAAAGGTGAGATCAGTCTGTGTACTGTATTGTGTATTTGATGTTACACACCCAGATGTGCTCGTTTATTATCGGACACACATCTGCTTGTTCTGTGTGCTGTGATTGGTCGAGAGGAGAGCTGCTGTAATGTCATTGGAGGTCAGCTCGGGTTCGCCCACGCAGTTCACGCTGGCTCGGAACCGGAAGGCCATATATGGTCGTGCGCTCCCATTGGTGGAACGGCTCTAGTGATGATGTCATGTGTGTTAGGGCGTGTCTTCTGGGTTTTTTCTGCCCGTGCCGGTTTGAACCATAGACATGTATAAAGGCTAGATGGCTCAAGGCGGAGTCAGCTGTGTCGTCACTTTGGCGGCCATCTTAGGTCAGGAGACTGCGCTGCTGCTCCCTGCTGCTGTGGACGGAAGGTGAGTGACAAATGCTCGTAACTTGCTGAATTCTTGACGGATTTACAAACGGTTTGGTTTATTACAAACCTTATTAACGTGGCTATGATTTGTGCTGATGCCGATGTTTAAATTGTAGCTTCACGTTTTGAGAAACGCTTAACATTGCAGCGTAGCTGTGTGTTTCATGGCATCCCTGACGTTTATGACACACCAAGCCGTTTGAAAATCGGTTGAAAATTGAGCAAAATATAGTTATTTCAGCACTACATGCACAATAGACTTTAATGTTATAACTGGACGAGCGGTCCTGTCCTAAGATGGCCGCCGTGTGACGTCGTCGGGTCCCATTGGCTCTCAGCGCCGGTAAGCCATCTAGCCTTTATACATGTCTATGGTTTGAACTCAATAAAGAGTTTTGTGTGTGTGTGTGTGTGTGTGTGTGTGTGTGTGTGTGTGTGTGTGTGTGTGTGTGTGTGTGTGTGTGTGTGTGTGTGTGTGTGTGTGTGTGTGTGTGTGTGTGTGTGTGGAACACTCAGCAGATTATTGCAGAACGTGAAAGCACTTAAAAACTGAAAGTATATAAAAGTTATAGAAGTTTGTCTACTGTTAAGCAAGCTTGCTGAACTAAACATTATATATTATTGTTTTTTTTACTAAATAGTTTGGCCTCTAGAAAATCCACGTTGTGTTCCAAATGTAAAGTCCCCCTGTAGTCAATCATTTATCCCTGAAAACTCACCTTTGATCACCAAAATAACACATTTTAACGTTTTTTTCCTTCATGTCTTAAATATCTTGAATGTAACTCGACACCCTTGCCTCATTTAGTATGCACGGCTCTATGAAAATGCAAATGAGTCCCGCCTCCGCTCACTCACTCACTCAGAGATCCACTGGTGGACGATCACACGTTGATCTGATTGGTTACAAGGTAGTGTGTGACGTCAGAAACACCAGCGATTTCAAACCGTGTGTTTGAGACTGTCTTTGGTTCACTGCAGTTTTAAGCAGAAAATACTCAGCAATGCTGTCCACTTATGAACTTACACATGGTGTGTGTTACAGCAGATTAATAACTCCACATACACACATACACTACAGTAAACGCTGGATTTACACCACTGGGGACTTTAAAGTTGGTTCCTGTGAGATTGTGTTTTGGTACTTCACCGTTCACCAAGATTACGAGGCACATTAATGTACAACACTAGTGATGCGCCGATACCTCATGTAGAATGAACACCGCAACACCTTACCTGTGTAAAGCTTGTGTGTGTTCTCCTCAGCGTCAGGCGGCGTTCGAGATGTTTGAAGACCCGATGTCTCTGTTCTCCAGCTTCTGTCCGCTGGAGGAGGAGCAGCAGGTGCCGTCCGGCCTGGACTGCGGCTCTCAGGGTAAACCAGCACCGCTGACCATTCCCATTCCTATTCCCATTCCCATTCTGTGTAACCATTCCCATTCCCATTCTGCGTAACCATTCCCATTCTGTGTAACCATTCCCATTCCTATTCCCATTCCCATTCTGCTTAACCATTCTGTGTAACCATTCCCATTCCTATTCCCATTCCCATTCTGCGTAACCATTCCCATTCTGCTTCACCATTCTGTGTAACCATTCTTATTCTGCGTAACCATTCCCATTCTGCGTAACCATTCCCATTCCTATTCCCATTCCCATTCTGCTTAACCATTCTGTGTAACCATTCCCATTCCTATTCCCATTCCCATTCTGTGTAACCATTCCCATTCTGTGTAACCATTCTGTGTAACCATTCTTATTCTGCGTAACCATTCCCATTCTGCGTAACCATTCCCATTCTGCGTAACCATTCCCATTCCTATTCCCATTCCCATTCTGCTTAACCATTCTGTGTAACCATTCCCATTCCTATTCCCATTCCCATTCTGCGTAACCATTCCCATTCCTATTCCCATTCCCATTCTGCTTCACCATTCCCATTCCTATTCCCATTCCCATTCTGCTTAACCATTCTGTGTAACCATTCCCATTCCTATTCCCATTCCCATTCCCATTCTGCGTAACCATTCCCATTCCCATTCTGCGTAACCATTCCCATTCCTATTCCCATTCCCATTCTGCTTCACCATTCCCATTCTGCTTCACCATTCTGTGTAACCATTCCCATTCCCATTCTGCGTAACCTTTCCCATTCCTATTCCCATTCCCATTCTGCTTCACCATTCCCATTCTGCTTCACCATTCTGTGTAACCATTCTTATTCCCATTCCCATTCTGCTTCACCATTCCCATTCCCATTCTGCTTAACTGTTCCCATTCTGCGTAACCATTCCCATTCTGCTTAACCATTCCCATTCTGCTTCACCATTCCCATTCCTATTCCCATTCCCATTCTGCTTCACCATTCCCATTCTGCTTATCGATTCCTAATTTCGATTCCAATAAGGTAAAAAAACAACAACTTGGATATCATTCACATTGAGTCTCATTGCTAAACATGTAATTGTCTCTGAATATCATGAACAGAAATCAACAGATAAAGAACACTTACACAGGAACGCTTGCCTGTGGTTTAAAAACACCATAGAAGAACAACTAGCCGAACTAATATACACTTCAAGCATTATTAAAGACTAGTAACTCAGTTATTAAAAACTAAAAACTTAGCAATCGCAACTAATAGACACAACTGAACAAAGACACGATTGAAATAAACAGTGTTTTAAGATTTTCAGGAGCAGAAACTGTAATCAAAAGAATTTTCTGTCTTCTGTAGTTTAGATTAGTGTTATTATAGAGATAAATATTAGTGCTGTCACTTTAAGAGCTGCACAGATCCACTACACTGATACACAGAGTCTCGCGCTCGAATGGTTTAAACTCATATTGAAACGCTCACAGAGGAATCGAATTCTTAATTTTATGACAAGTAATTTTCGATGGCCAACCCTGCTCATTACTGGCCAACACGTCCGAGATAAGTTCACACAGATCTCCATCGGTCTCTCATGTGTGTGTGTGTGTGTGTTTCAGATGCTGGTGTGTGTTCGGTGCCGCTGCTGACGCCCTGCAGTAAAGCCGTGGTCAGTCAGGCGCTGAAGGACAGTTTCAACGGCTTCTCGAAGGTCCAGCGCATCTGCGGCATCTCCAGCGGTGAGTCTCCTGAACACCGGACACTAGCGGCCGGAGCGTATCCGGATATAATATTCATATAGAATATTAGATATTAGATTCAATCTATATTTCATTTCTACAGTGAGCAAATAGCGCTACATTTAGTCTTGATTATTAATCTCTGTGCCTGAACGCTCCCGTTAGCCTGTTATTTAGTCTTCATCTCTGCTTGTAATCTGTACATTTGTTTTTAGTAATGTGTGAACTTTATCAGTTAGGCTAGTCGTTTTTGATGTGGTATCGAAGAACTTTTTTTTTTTTCGTGAACTCCGATCCGTGAGATTTGTGATCCGCTGCGCCGCTACTGACCGCATGTGTGTAACGACCTCTGTCCCGTAGACCCGCGCAAGTGGAGCCAGCAGCACGTGTCCCAGTGGCTGTACTGGGCGTCCGGAGAGTTCAGTCTCACCAACATCAACTTCTCGAAGTTTGACATGAGCGGCCGGGAGCTGTGCGACCTGGGCAAGGACGGGTTCCTGGATCTAGCTCCGGATTTCGTGGGCGATATTCTGTGGGAACATCTGGAGCAGATGATGAGAGGTGAGAGCCTTCTGTCTTTAGTGCTGTAGGGATGCAGGATACATCGTTCCAATGGAGGACTAATAGAATTTACTCTTGCATGAACTCGTTTTTTCTGTAGTATTTACAGAATCATTTTTTATTTATAATTTTTTTTATTTTATTAAAGAATTATCGGTTATTGGCTTTCAAATATAAAGAATTATCGGTTATCTGGTTTCAAACATAAAGAATTATCGGTTATCTGGTTTCAAACATAAAGAATTATCAGTTATCTGGTTTCAAATATAAAGAATTATCGGTTATCTGGTTTCAAATTTGAATACTGTATATTTGTTTTTGTGTTTTTTTTTTTTTTTTTAACCATATTGTCTACCTTCATATATATATATTTTTTGTGCTATTGCCTGGAATAAACAAATAAAATAAATATAAAGAATTATCGTTTATCTGCTTTCAAATATAAAGAATTATCGGTTATTGGCTTTCAAATATAAAGAATTATCGGTTATTGGCTTTCAAATATAAAGAATTATCGGTTATCTGCTTTCAAATATAAAGAATTATCGGTTATCTGCTTTCAAATATAAAGAATTATCGGTTATCTGCTTTCAAATATAAAGAATTATCGGTTATTGGCTTTCAAATATAAAGAATTATCGGTTATCTGCTTTCAAATATAAAGAATTATCGGTTATCTGCTTTCAAATATAAAGAATTATCGGTTATCGGCTTTCAAATATAAAGAATTATCGGTTATCGGCTTTCAAATATAAAGAATTATCGGTTATCTGCTTTCAAATATAAAGAATTATCGGTTATCTGCTTTCAAATATAAAGAATTATCGGTTATCTGCTTTCAAATATAAAGAATTATCGGTTATCTGCTTTCAAATATAAAGAATTATCGGTTATCGGCTTTCAAATATAAAGAATTATCGGTTATCGGCTTTCAAATATAAAGAATTATCGGTTATCTGCTTTCAAATATAAAGAATTATCTGTTATCTGCTTTCAAATATAAAGAATTATCGGTTATCTGCTTTCAAATATAAAGAATTATCGGTTATCGGCTTTCAAATATAAAGAATTATCGGTTATCTGCTTTCAAATATAAAGAATTATCGGTTATCTGCTTTCAAATATAAAGAATTATCGGTTATCGGCTTTCAAATATAAAGAATTATCTGTTATCTGCTTTCAAATATAAAGAATTATCGGTTATCTGCTTTCAAATATAAAGAATTATCGGTTATCGGCTTTCAAATATAAAGAATTATCGGTTATCTGCTTTCAAATATAAAGAATTATCGGTTATCGGCTTTCAAATATAAAGAATTATCGGTTATCTGCTTTCAAATATAGAGAATTATCGGTTATCTGCTTTCAAATTTAAAGAATTATCGGTTATCTGCTTTCAAATATAAAGAATTATCGGTTATCTGCTTTCAAATATAAAGAATTATCGGTTATCTGCTTTTGAATATAAAGAATTATCGTTTATCTGCTTTCAAATATAAAGAATTATCGGTTATCTGCTTTTGAATATAAAGAATTATCGGTTATCGGCTTTCAAATATAAAGAATTATCGGTTATCTGCTTTTGAATATAAAGAATTATCGGTTATCTGCTTTCAAATATAAAGAATTATCGGTTATCTGCTTTTGAATATAAAGAATTATCGTTATCTGTATCGGCCAGAATGTTGATATGGGTGCATCTCTGCTTTGGTGTAATGCACGAGCTGATGTCTGATTGGGTGTTTTCTTCCTCAGCCTGTCAGGAGGGCGACGAGGTGAACGTCTCTGAGTGTGGATGGACGAGCAGCAGCTCCAGCAGTAAGTGTTGTGTTCACTGTCAGTACGTTTACATGCACTGATTTCTGTCAATCTTCTGTGCATTTGAACAATTCAAGGCGAGACACTACAGGCATTGTTTTTTCATGCATTTGGTCTATTTTGCTTGCATAACATTTCCTTCTATTCAGCCTAGTGGAAAGAAAACATGCAAAATGTTAATTTAAGTGTTTATTATATTGCAATTTATCTCTTTGCATTTGTAGATTTTAATTTCAATACATAGTTTGAGTCAGAAATCTCCACTTCAGCAGCTTTACACACCCCAAACTTTAGTTTTATAAACATTCTGTTTGTTTGGTTATCAACTGTGGAAAGAATGATGACATCAGTTAAAGTCTTTCCCTTACTCACCTGTGGTGTCTTGTCTGAAGAGAGTCAGGCGTTCAGAACTAGCCCTGAGGGGATTGTTTCGGATCATCAACAGCGCTCTTATAACTGACTCCAGTGTGATGTGTGTGTGTGTCTGAAGGTCTCAGTCTGGAGGAATGTTCTCTGAAGGTTCCTGATAATCGCATGAGTCTCCTCCGAGAGCTCTTCGAGACGTCTAATGATTCGGCCCTGTTGGCATCGGGTCAGGAGCTCTCCATGTATCCCAAACCTCAGCTCAGCACCGTCAGCATCAGCTACAGGAGTCGCGAGTTCTCCGCCGCTAAAGCTGCTCAGCGTCTCGATACAGCAGGTCAGATATCCGAGATCACACACACCGCCAGTAACGCCAGTGCTGGGGTACCGCCTTACTACTTATTACGGAATCAGATTACTTTTTGGAAGTAACGAGTAAAGTAACACATTACACGTAACGCACATTACACGCAACGCATTACACGTAACGCACATTACACGTAACACACATTACACGTAACGCACATTACACGTAACACACATTACACGTAACGCACATTACACGTAACACACATTACACGTAACACACATTACACGCAACGCATTACACGTAACGCATTACACATAACACACATTACACGTAACACACATTACACGTAACACACATTACACGTAACGCACATTACACGTAACACACATTACACGTAACGCATTACACATAACACACATTACACGTAACACACATTACACGTAACACACATTACACGTAACGCACATTACACGTAACACACATTACACGTAACACACATTACACGTAACACACATTACACGTAACGCACATTACACGTAACACACATTACACGTAACGCATTACACATAACACACATTACACGTAACACATTACACGTAACACACATTACACGTAACGCACATTACACGTAACACACATTACACGTAACGCATTACACGTAACGCACATTACACATACCGCATTACACGTAACACATTATGTAATCAGATTACTTTGTTGATGTAACGAGTAAAGTAACGCATTACTTTACATGAAAAGTAACTAAGTAACATAATTAGATAGTTTCTTTAGGGAGTAACGCAATATTGTAACGCATTACTGTCCCACACCGGTCGCGGTGAGCTGATGCACTAGAGTGTGTGTAGTAACCGAACGCTGTGTGTGTGCGCAGTCTCGTCCCGTGATCAGACGTCGGTGGAGAGTGTGGAGAGCGCTGAGGAGTGTGTTCTGCGCTCCTGGGGAAGCCACTCGTCGCTCGCGGACGCCCAGCGCGTCCCGTCCTACGACAGCTTCGAGGAGGAGTTCGGGTCCGCCCTCGGCCTGGCCACACCGGGACTGTCCTTCAAAGACTACGTTCAGGAGAGGAACGAGCCGCGGGAACAGGGCAAGCCTGTGATCGCCGCCGCAGTGCTGGCGGGCTTCACCGGTGCGTTACACTGATACACAACTCACACACACTCACGCTGACTCACACACACGCTGACACACACTCACGCTGAGTCACACTCAAATTACGTGTGTGTGTGTGTGTTGGACAGGTAGTGGCCCCATCCAGCTGTGAGTTTAACGTGTGTGTGTGTTGGACAGGTAGTGGCCCCATCCAGCTGTGAGTTTAACATGTGTGTGTGTGTGTGTGTGTTGGACAGGTAGTGGCCCCATCCAGCTGTGAGTTTAACGTGTGTGTGTGTGTGTTGGACAGGTAGTGGCCCCATCCAGCTGTGAGTTTAACATGTGTGTGTGTGTGTGTTGGACAGGTAGTGGCCCCATCCAGCTGTGAGTTTAACATGTGTGTGTGTGTGTGTGTTGGACAGGTAGTGGCCCCATCCAGCTGTGAGTTTAACGTGTGTGTGTGTGTGTGTGTTGGACAGGTAGTGGCCCCATCCAGCTGTGAGTTTAACATGTGTGTGTGTGTGTGTTGGACAGGTAGTGGCCCCATCCAGCTGTGAGTTTAACGTGTGTGTGTGTGTGTGTTGGACAGGTAGTGGCCCCATCCAGCTGTGAGTTTAACGTGTGTGTGTGTGTGTGTTGGACAGGTAGTGGCCCCATCCAGCTGTGAGTTTAACGTGTGTGTGTGTGTGTTGGACAGGTAGTGGCCCCATCCAGCTGTGAGTTTAACGTGTGTGTGTGTGTTGGACAGGTAGTGGCCCCATCCAGCTGTGAGTTTAACATGTGTGTGTGTGTGTGTGTTGGACAGGTAGTGGCCCCATCCAGCTGTGAGTTTAACATGTGTGTGTGTGTGTGTGTGTTGGACAGGTAGTGGCCCCATCCAGCTGTGAGTTTAACGTGTGTGTGTGTGTGTGTTGGACAGGTAGTGGCCCCATCCAGCTGTGAGTTTAACGTGTGTGTGTGTGTTGGACAGGTAGTGGCCCCATCCAGCTGTGAGTTTAACAGGTGTGTGTGTGTGTTGGACAGGTAGTGGCCCCATCCAGCTGTGAGTTTAACGTGTGTGTGTGTGTGTGTTGGACAGGTAGTGGCCCCATCCAGCTGTGAGTTTAACGTGTGTGTGTGTGTGTGTGTTGGACAGGTAGTGGCCCCATCCAGCTGTGAGTTTAACGTGTGTGTGTGTGTGTGTTGGACAGGTAGTGGCCCCATCCAGCTGTGAGTTTAACGTGTGTGTGTGTGTGTGTTGGACAGGTAGTGGCCCCATCCAGCTGTGAGTTTAACATGTGTGTGTGTGTGTGTTGGACAGGTAGTGGCCCCATCCAGCTGTGAGTTTAACATGTGTGTGTGTGTGTGTGTGTTGGACAGGTAGTGGCCCCATCCAGCTGTGAGTTTAACATGTGTGTGTGTGTGTGTGTGTGTGTTGGACAGGTAGTGGCCCCATCCAGCTGTGAGTTTAACGTGTGTGTGTGTGTGTGTTGGACAGGTAGTGGCCCCATCCAGCTGTGAGTTTAACATGTGTGTGTGTGTGTGTTGGACAGGTAGTGGCCCCATCCAGCTGTGGCAGTTCCTGCTGGAGCTTCTGACGGACACGAGCTGTCAGAACATCATCAGCTGGACCGGCGACGGCTGGGAGTTCAAACTCACCGACCCTGACGAGGTGACACACACACACACACACACACACACACACACTCATGTTATAACGGCACATACAGAAATATAATAGAGCTGGGGTTCTCAATCCTTCAGAGGCCGCGGACGCTCTAACGTTTAAAACACATCTGTATGTTTCCATGTATAAAGACCCAATTAATACTGTGAATATGTCAAATGTGTAAATATTGAGTTTTTATAACATTACCTTGTTTTTTTTCACCTCACTGTAGTACTGTACTGTTTTCTACACTGTACAAATGATTTGAATCAAATGTCCTCATGTAGTTCTATTGTAATGATTGAACTGGTGTGTGTCGTCAGGTGGCGCGGCGCTGGGGGAAGAGGAAGAACAAGCCGAAGATGAACTACGAGAAGCTGAGTCGAGGCCTGCGCTACTACTACGACAAGAACATCATCCACAAGACGTCTGGGAAGCGCTACGTGTACCGCTTCGTCTGCGACCTGCAGAGCCTGCTGGGATACACGCTGGAGGAGCTGCACAGCATGCTGGGAGTCCAGCCGGACACCGAGGACTGAGCCCGAGCGACTGTGTGTCGGGCAGACCTCGAGGAGGTCTCGTTTCTCTGCGGCTCCGTCTGATCATGTGTTCAGGGCCGGCCTGTGTAATGTGGACTAGCGGAGAGGAACTCTGAATCTGAGACGACAGCGCTCTCGCTCTCACGAGAACTGGACCTTCACATCCGCTGGCCGTTCACACGGAGAGAGCTTATTAACAATCACTCTGAACTTTCCTGTGCTTTGATCTGATCCGCTGTCGATCTGCTTCTGCTGGCCTGTGTGTCGTGAGCGCTGTACATGAGATGATCTGATGTTGATTTATGAGACTGGTCATGGACTGAGGCTTTGTGTCGCTCAGGTTAGAGACGTGTGAATGTTTACAGACGCTGAGAGTCTCAGTAACTCGTGTTCGTACAGCGATCTCTTTCTCACGACACGTTCAGCTTCAGAACGACTGCTTGTAACACACACACACACACACACACTTATCTCCTGCGTTACTGTAACCCGGCTGAGCAAACATGCTGTACAACCGCTCACACACACGATACTCACAATCAAACATCAGCAAATCTCCGAAATCATCTAGCCACTGGAGTGCCTCAGGGCTCAGTGCTGGGACCGCTTCTCTTCTCCATCTACATGTCATCACTGGGATCTGTCATTCAGAAACACACTAGTTCTCGGCCTTACACTTTCATAAAACACTTTTTGCAACACACTTCTCTATGAAACACACAAATCTAACAGGAAGTCTCTTCATTTCCTTACTACAAACACAACCTCTCAAAACACCACAGTGATTCATCAGAGCCTCACACACACACAGTCACACTCCTCACACGCACACACACACGCTCCTCACACACACACTCACACACACACACACACACTCACACACACTCACACACACACACACACTCCTCACACACACTCCACACGCTCCTCACACACTCCACACGCTCCTCACACACACACTCACTCACACACACACACACACACACACACTCCTCAGACACACACAGACACACACTCCTCAGACACACACACACACACACATACACTCACTCCTCACACACTCACACACCTCACACACTCCTCAGACACTCCTCACACACACACACTCCTCACACACTCCTCAGACACACACTCCTCACACACTCCTCAGACACACTCCTCAGACACACACACACTCACTCACACTCTCCTCAGACACACACACACACTCCTCAGACACACACACACACTCCTCAGACACCCACACACACACACACTCCTCACGTGTGCAAACGCTGCTTTACTGAACACCAGCCCGTCATGGCTTTAGAATAGGCCTATGAAAGGCCAAAGGTCGAGTTATCGGTTTTGAACAATGGATGCACAAAATGCAGAGTAAGGGGAGTTCGGCCTAACTGTGTGTATATGATATATCCATAAATATAATATTATGGCAAAGGTGTTTGCAACGTAAGACAAATGTGTGCTTCTGAGATGTGTGTGATCTTTTGAATGCAGCGCTTCATTTAGCAAGAGATTCTGGGGTTCTGGGATGTGTGTGTAAGCAGTTGAAAAACTGTAAGAACGTTTCGCTAACGTTCCTAAGTTATGAAAACGTTATTTCTGAATATTCTGTCAACATTCAAAATGTCTATTTTTTTTAATGTTTTAAAATGTTTTTTTGTTGTTGCTATGTGAGCACTACGGAACATTCCATTTACAGACATGATCACTCTAAACCAACGTTCTATTGTCGGAACTGGAAGAACTTTTGTTCACATCTCTGAGAGAATGTTCCCTGGACTATTATTATTCTCATAATTTATACAGATCTCATCATCTGTAAATGTGTTTATATGTGTGTATTTGATTGTTTTTCTAAAATACAGTTGCTCTGAACTGGGTTCAGACTGGTTTATAGGTATTTACAGATGATCTACGAGCGAGAGATTTATTGGTCAGTTAAAGTGTTTCAAGGGAGCGACTGCAGGATCTCTGAATCACTCAGTCTTTATTATCAAACCTTTATTAGTCACACATGATGTTTGTGCTGAACGTCTTCTGAACCGAGTGACTTACACTGGTGGAGACATGTTCTGTGTGTGTGTGCGTGTGTGTGTGTTTCAGAGGCATTTGACTCATGAGAGTCTGTCCAGACGTGCGTCTTTATGTCATCAACACACTGAACAGTTTAATATCTCTGTGAAAGTAAACAAATAAATTCTCGTTAAATGATGTGACGTGTGGAGTGTTTTCTCTCTGAACTCAACACAAGCCTCAACAACATTTCACAAGTACATACTGTATATTCCTCAGTTGTAAGTCGCTTTGGATAAAAGCGTCTTCTGAATTTCTTCACTGAGAAAATAGAAAGCATCAGAAACACAATTGTAAATGTACAATCTTTGACAGCGTCTTATGATTCAGCCTCAATTATTGCCCCTCAACAACTACAGCGCTTTACAACTATAGGACAGGAAGAGCTAAATAAACTTATCACTGCATCTAAACCAACAACATGTTTATTAGATCCAATACCCACTAAACTACTGAAAGAAGTGTTACCTGTAGTGGAAGAGCCTCTTCTCAATATTATTAACTCGTCTCTATCTTTAGGACATGTTCCAAAAACATTCAAGCTGGCAGTTATAAAACCTCTTATTAAGAAACCACAATTAGATCCAAATAACCTAGCAAATTACAGACCCATTTCAAATCTTCCATTTATGTCTAAAATACTAGAAAAAGTTGTGTCCGCTCAATTGTGCTCTTTCTTGCAAGAAAACGATATCTATGAAAAGTTTCAGTCTGGATTCAGGCCACATCATAGCACAGAAACTGCGCTGGTTAAAATTACAAATGATTTACTTTTAGCTTCTGACCAAGGCTGTATCTCAATACTAGTTTTACTCGATCTTAGTGCTGCGTTTGACACTATAGATCATAAAATACTCTTAGATCGACTACAAAATTACACTGGTGTACAGGGACAGGCATTAAGCTGGTTTAGATCGTACCTATCAGACCGTTACCATTTTGTACATTTAAATGGGGAAAAATCAAAGATAACGTCAGTAAATTATGGAGTGCCGCAGGGATCTGTGTTAGGCCCCCTGCTATTCTCAATTTATATGCTGCCACTTGGTAATATTATAAGAAAACATGGAATAAGTTTCCACTGTTATGCTGATGACACTCAATTATATATTTCATCTAGACCAGATGATAACACTAAATTATCTAAAATGACAGAGTGTGTTAAAGATATAAAATATTGGATGACGTGTAATTTTCTTCTATTAAATTCAGATAAAACGGAGGTATTACTGATTGGTCCAAAAAACTGCCCACAAAACCTCTTACAATACAACCTTAATCTAGATGGACGTCCTGTTACTTTATCCTCTACAGTAAAAGATCTGGGTGTTATACTAGACCGCAACTTGTCTTTTGAAAATCATATTTCAAATGTCACAAGAACAGCCTTTTTCCACCTTAGAAACATTGCTAAGCTACGTAATATGCTATCAGTTTCTGATGCAGAAAAGTTAATTCATGCATTCATGACCTCGAGACTAGATTACTGTAATGCTCTATTAGCTGGTTGTCCTGCATCCTCCGTAAACAAGCTACAGTTAGTCCAAAATGCAGCCGCTAGAGTTCTTACTAGGTCAAGAAAATATGATCATATAACACCAATTTTATCATCTCTACACTGGTTACCTATTAAGTTCCGTATTAATTACAAAGTATTGTTACTGACCTATAAAGCCCTAAATGGTTTAGCTCCTGTGTATTTAAGAGATCTTCTATCGCCATATAATCCATCGCGCTCTTTAAGATCGCTAAATTCGAGGCTTCTGGTCGTACCTAGGATAACTAAGTCCACTAAAGGAGGGAGGGCGTTTTCACATCTTGCTCCTAAACTCTGGAATAGCCTTCCTGATACTGTCCGAGTCTCAGACTCGCTCTCCCAGTTTAAAACTAGATTAAAGACGCATCTCTTTAGCCAAGCATTCACATGATGCATCTCATACCTTTTATACTACAGTTAAATCAGATCAAATGCATTCATATTATGAAAAGCAGCTACGCTAATTATTTCCCATCTGCCTTTTTTGTTGTTATCTCGGGATGCCTGTCCCGAGATAACTCAAATAGAGTTCGTCAGCTCCAGTTATGTATACAGCCTCTCATGGAGACTTCAGATGCCCCAACGCCTATGATGAGACGACTCGACGCCTGTGAAGAGACGACCCAACGCCGGCGATATGTTATGCCCTAAATTTCATGATTAACTAACTGTATTTTTGTATGTATATTTTTAAAATGCATTTTCTGTAAAGCTGCTTTGAAACAATGTGTATTGTGAAAAGCGCTATACAAATAAACTTGAATTGAATTGAATTGAATTAAATGACTAAATGTGAATGTATATTATCATTAATATGTTTCCTCTGGTACATCTGCAAAACAAACAAAAATGATTTTAGTCTATAGACTTACAGTATATAGTTTCTGTAAATTTCAGAAAGTTTTAATGAGAGCCAATTTTTTATTTTTTGTTAAAAAAATTTAATAAATTCTCTTACGTTGAATTTTCTTACGTTGTTTTTTCTCTTACATTGCTCAAACAAGCTTCCTTGATGTTTTGCTGTTGAGGGGTTGAATCTTGGCTATACAATAATATACAAGCTCTTTTAGCTTATTTTAAATCTGGTTTTGTATTATTTTCAATAGTTTAAATAGTCAAAAGTCATCTTGAGGCCCCTAGTGTACACTGGACCCCTGCATTACAGTGACTCACAGAAGGTTTTTGTCAGGTCTTCCCTCTCAGTAGGGACCTGGAGAGTAGGGTGTCGTGGAGAGGTGAGGTGTCTAAGACCCATCATCTAGCTACTGGATTGCCTCAGGGCTCAGTGCTGGGACCGCTTCTCTTCTACATCTACATGTCATCACTAGATCTGTCATTCAGAAACATGGTTTATTCCATCACTGCTATCATCTAGCTACTGGAGTGCCTCAGGACTCAGTGCTGGGACCGCTTCTCTTCTACATCTACATGTCATCACTAGGATCTGTCATTCAGAAACATGGTTTATCCCATCACTGTTATCATCTAGCTACTGGAGTGCCTCAGGGCTCAGTGCTGGGACCGCTTCTCTTCTACATCTACTTGTCATCACTAGATCTGTCATTCAGAAACATGGTTTATCCCATCACTGCTATCATCTAGCTACTGGAGTGCCTCAGGGCTCAGTGCTGGGACCGCTTCTCTTTTCCATCTACATGTCATCACTAGTGTCTGTCATTCAGAAACATGGTTTATCCCATCACTGCTATCATCTAGCTACTGGAGTACCTCAGGGCTCAGTGCTGGGACCGCTTCTCTTCTACATCTACATGTCATCACTAGTGTCTGTCATTCAGAAACATGGTTTATCCCATCACTGCTATCATCTAGCTACTGGAGTGCCTCAGGGCTCAGTGCTGGGACCGCTTCTCTTCTACATCTACTTGTCATCACTAGATCTGTCATTCAGAAACATGGTTTATCCCATCACTGCTATCATCTAGCTACTGGAGTGCCTCAGGGCTCAGTGCTGGGACCGCTTCTCTTTTCCATCTACATGTCATCACTAGGGTCTGTCATTCAGAAACATGGTTTATCCCATCACTGCTAACATCTAGCTACTGGAGTACCTCAGGGCTCAGTGCTGGGACCGCTTCTCTTCTACATCTACATGTCATCACTAGTGTCTGTCATTCAGAAACATGGTTTATCCCATCACTGCTAACATCTAGCTACTGGAGTACCTCAGGGCTCAGTGCTGGGACCGCTTCTCTTCTCCATCTACATGTCATCACTAGTGTCTGTCATTCAGAAACATGGTTTATCCCATCACTGCTAACATCTAGCTACTGGAGTACCTCAGGGCTCAGTGCTGGGACCGCTTCTCTTCTCCATCTACATGTCATCACTAGTGTCTGTCATTCAGAAACATGGTTTATCCCATCACTGCTAACATCTAGCTACTGGAGTGCCTCAGGGCTCAGTGCTGGGACCGCTTCTCTTCTACATCTACATGTCATCACTAGTGTCTGTCATTCAGAAACATGGTTTATCCCATCACTGCTAACATCTAGCTACTGGAGTACCTCAGGGCTCAGTGCTGGGACCGCTTCTCTTCTCCATCTACATGTCATCACTAGTGTCTGTCATTCAGAAACATGGTTTATCCCATCACTGTTATCATCTAGCTACTGGAGTGCCTCAGGGCTCAGTGCTGGGACCGCTTCTCTTCTCCATCTACATGTCATCACTAGTGTCTGTCATTCAGAAACATGGTTTATCCCATCACTGTTATCATCTAGCTACTGGAGTGCCTCAGGGCTCAGTGCTGGGACCGCTTCTCTTCTCCATCTACATGTCATCACTAGTGTCTGTCATTGAGAAACATGGTTTATCCCATCACTGCTAACATCTAGCTACTGGAGAACCTCAGGGCTCAGTGCTGGGACTGCTTCTCTTCTACATCTACATGTCATCACTAGGATCTGTCATTCAGAAACATGGTTTATCCCATCACTGTTATCATCTAGCTACTGGAGTACCTCAGGGCTCAGTGCTGGGACCGCTTCTCTTCTACATCTACATGTCATCACTAGTGTCTGTCATTCAGAAACATGGTTTATCCCATCACTGCTAACATCTAGCTACTGGAGTACCTCAGGGCTCAGTGCTGGGACCGCTTCTCTTCTACATCTACATGTCATCACTAGATCTGTCATTCAGAAACATGGTTTATCCCATCACTGCTAACATCTAGCTACTGGAGTGCCTCAGGGCTCAGTGCTGGGACCGCTTCTCTTCTCCATCTACATGTCATCACTAGATCTGTCATTCAGAAACATGGTTTATCCCATCACTGTTATCATCTAGCTACTGGAGTACCTCAGGGCTCAGTGCTGGGACCGCTTCTCTTCTACATCTACATGTCATCACTAGTGTCTGTCATTCAGAAACATGGTTTATCCCATCACTGCTAACATCTAGCTACTGGAGTACCTCAGGGCTCAGTGCTGGGACCGCTTCTCTTCTCCATCTACATGTCATCACTAGATCTGTCATTCAGAAACATGGTTTATCCATCACTGCTAACATCTAGCTACTGGAGTACCTCAGGGCTCAGTGCTGGGACCGCTTCTCTTCTCCTTATACATGTCATCACTAGATCTGTCATTCAGAAACATGGTTTATCCCATCACTGCTAACATCTAGCTACTGGAGTGCCTCAGGCTCAGTGCTGGGACCGCTTCTCTTCTCCATCTACATGTCATCACTAGATCTGTCATTCAGAAACATGGTTTATCCCATCCATTGTTATCATCTAGCTACTGGAGTACCTCAGGGCTCAGTGCTGGGACCGCTTCTCTTCTCCATCTACATGTCATCACTAGATCTGTCATTCAGAAACATGGTTTATCCCATCACTGCTAACATCTAGCTACTGGAGTGCCTCAGGGCTCAGTGCTGGGACCGCTTTCTCTTCTCCATCTACATGTCATCACTAGATCTGTCATTCAGAAACATGGTTTATCCCATCACTGTTATCATCTAGCTACTGGAGTGCCTCAGGGCTCAGTGCTGGGACCCGCTTCTCTTCTCCATCTACATGTCATCACTAGATCTGTCATTCAGAAACATGGTTTATCCCATCATTGTTATCATCTAGCTACTGGAGTACCTCAGGGCTCAGTGCTGGGACCGCTTCTCTTCTCCATCTACATGTCATCACTAGATCTGTCATTCAGAAACATGGTTTATCCCATCACTGCTAACATCTAGCTACTGGAGTGCCTCAGGGCTCAGTGCTGGGACCGCTTCTCTTCTCCATCTACATGTCATCACTAGATCTGTCATTCAGAAACATGGTGAATCACTTTCATGGACCTTCAGCTGGACTTTTCCTAGCTGAAGGAATTACCTACCAATACTCAACCCATTAATACTAACACTTACTATTCTATCGTTTTAAAATAATAATTAATAAAGCACATGTACTGTGCTGGAATAACTGGAACTAGTCACAGCTTATTGTTGCCCTATTGTGATTTGACTGCTTCTATTGCTCTCCTCATTTGCAGCCAGGGTAGTCTAGCAACTCTCAGGTGGCTTGCGAGCTGGAAAACCAAACTCTGCTCAGGCCAATCACATCGTGTATAGAGTCGGTGGGCGGGCTTAACATAATAACGACGAGTTGCGACAGTTCCCTGCTACTTGAAAACAAAGAATGGCTGCTGCTGGCGATCAGCGGTCTTTCGAATCGGCATTGAAGATTTAAAAAAAAGGAAGAAATGTTCAGCGTTTTGCCGGAACCGGATCTTTGCCGCTCTGACCTTCTTCGTTGCTCTGGTTGGTTGTAGCGCTATCCTATTGCGTGCAGAGGGAATTTAAAAGACAACCGTTTATCCCGGCCCTCGGATTGAGCCATACCAATGGTGAGTTGCCAGACCTAACATCTTGATGTGGGTTTGGCCTGCCAGGCTATGTTTAACCCGCAGCTCTCAGACATTAGACACACACACACACACACACACACACACACACTGAGTCAACACTCAACTGATGCTCTCGATGCACAGCTGCCCTCTTCATACAACCTTATGAGAGAGTAGCAGCGGCTCGCCCATAGAGCGCTGGGAGCCGACCCTTTTTATTATGATTATTTTATGAATTAATTAATTATTATTATTTTTATTTATCTATAAATCGTGTTCCGGGGGCGGGGTTTATGTAAATTTTAGGGTTGGTGATGTCACTAACCCGTGAGGAAGCTTGTGTAGTTCCTACTAGACGTTTACCGTAGTCCTAAAGGTGATTTCTTTAAAAAGCAAATATCTCCCTTTTATCTTTATAAAGTGTATAAATAATACACACACACACACATATTATATGTTTACAAACCTATGTTAGATGCGATTAATCAATTTGACAGCACTGTTTTTTTAAATATGGGTTTGATTCCTGTGGATTGCATTGGATCGAACCCGTGGTCCTGGCGTCGCGAGCTCATGCTGTTTGAGTTCTAATATAATATCTGAGTCCGGCTGACAGAGCAGGGAAGTGTGTGTAGACAGGCCGATCCTCTCACAGGTATCTGAATCCACCTACGCTAAACACACCACACACACACACACTATCAGCACATCTGATCAGACCGGCTGAACGAGCATGAGACACAAACAGAGCAAATGATTGACAGCTGATTCTTGAGAAATACTGGAGCATCACTTACAGTCAGTGTTGGGCTGGAGGCGGTCACACACACACACCACACACACACACACACACACACACACCCGCACGATTTACAGTGTCTGTGTTTGTAAGACAGGAATGTTGTTAGTTCATGTAATATTCACACAAACACAGGACGGCCTTGAGCTCCTGATGTGAACTTCCTCTGCTCACACACACACACACACACACACACACACACACACGCACACCACACAATGAAAACCCCAACAGTGCTGTTTGGAGAACATTTGCGCAATCTGAGACACAGTTTCCCGGCGGGTTTATTGCGTCGGCGTGTTGAAACAGCAGCAGAGGATCATGGGAGTTCTGTCAGATTGACGCATGTCCACGATCACACACACACACACACACACACACACAAAGTCGTCATACGCTGATATGAGTTTATGATTATCTGTAAGAGATAACCTGTGCGCCTGTGAATGGAGCACTAGTCAGTGATCAGTAAACACACACACACACACTTGCGTTTATGACAGACAGCAGCTGCTCCATGAAATCAGCAAACATGGGCTTCTGAACACACACTTCCTGTAAAGAAGGTAAACACTGACGATCAGGCTTTACCTATTAAGGTGACATGCAGTATCAAGTGTGTGTGTGTGTGTGTGAGAGAGAGAGTCATTGTGTGTGTGTGTGTGTGTGTGAGAGAGAGAGAGAGTCATTGTGTGTGTGTCAGATGCATCAGCACGGGGAATTCCCCCACAACACACACACACACACTCCCAGTGTTTGCTAAGTCAACCATCAGTTTCTCATTCTAACCTGAGGCCATTAAAGCACTGAGATCCGAACACAAGAACACACACACATGAACACACACACATGAACACACACACATGAACACACACACGAATCAGAATTTTGGGTCAAGTCACATTATCAATGTTGAGAATTCCTCTTTCGGTTCTGAACATGCTGACACACGCAGGCCTGCGTTAGCAGAAGTGAGTGTGTGTGTGTGTGTGTGTGTGAGTGTGTGAGTGTGTGTGTGTGTGTGTGTGTGTAAATAAGACTGGAAAAAACCAGTTGAGGACATATACATGCATGTGGTTAACAGCTTTACACAACACAACCAGATCAACTGAACACATCTTCTTCTCATGCATTCTCTCGTTACATCATCGGTTGATCGGTTTCGATTTAGCCGGGCCTTACAGGTGTGTGTGTGTGTGTGTGTGTGTGTGTGTGTGGTGTGTGTGTGTGTGTGTTCATTAGCAGCATCACAGGACGTGGGAAGACCTGAGATCTTTGACACGGACACTGTGAGCTTCTCACCGTCTTCACACTCGCACTGTCACTGTGAAACATCTCGCTGAATCCTGTCACACACACACACACACACACACACACACACACACACACACACACACACACACACACGAGTCTCAGCTAGTGAATCTTACTGATGGAACTGAATATTTAAATGGATTTTGTTGAGGTTTCACTGCTTTTGTTCTAATATAATATTTGCTAAACTACAAAAGAGTTTTTCGAGATGATAATCTCCAGCATGTGTGTGTGTGTGTGTGTGTGTGTGTGTGTGTGTGTGTGTGTGTGTGGTGTGTGTGTGTGTGTGTGTGTGTGTGTGTGTGTGTGTGTGTGTGTGTATCAGTCTCCGCAGAAGTGCATGACGCAGTTTCAGTTTCGGATGGTTTTGGCGTCACCAGGTGTTCAAGCTCAGAAACACACACTCTTCACACCAGCATTAAACAAATCACATCTTTAATGTGTACAGTAGAAATGAGGGCCAGTGTCCAGTGTGTGTGTGTGTGTGTGTTCATGTGTGTGTGTGTTCATGTGTGTGTGCTCCTGTGTGTGTGTGTGCTCATGTGTAGAGGTTACTCTGAACCGCACACACTCCTGTGATCTTCTGCAAGACTTCAGCGCCGGGACTCTGATGATCCAGCTGGAATGAAGAGAGAGAGTCAGTCACACACACCTTCAGCACTACACACTGCGCACACACACACACGCACACACACACACACACACACTCACCTTCAGCACTGCGCTCACTGGCTCTCGATACGCCTGCATGCTGAGGGAGTCTGCGTGAGGGACGTCACTGTAGAGCTGATAGAGGACGGCCGGGATCCGCTGCACCTCACAGTGGGTTAGCACTGCACAACACATCATCATGATCACACACACACACACACACACATCATCATGATCACACACACACACACACACATCATCATGATCACACACACACACACACACATCATCATGATCACACACACACACACCACACACACATCATCATGATCACACACACACACACATCATCATGATCCACACACACACACACACACATCATCATGATCACACACACACACACACACATCATCATGATCACACACACACACACACACACACACATCATCATCATGATCACACACACACACACACACATCATCATGATCACACACACACACACACACATCATCATGATCACACACACACACACACACACACACACACATCATCATCATGATCACACACACACACACACACATCATCATGATCACACACACACACACACACACCACACACATCATCATCATGATCACACACAACACACACACACACACACATATCATGATCACACACACACACACACACACACATCATCATGATCACACACACACACACACACATCATCATGATCACACACACACACACACATCATCATGATCACACACACACACACACACATCATCATGATCACACACACACACACACACACACACACATCATCATGATCACACACACACACACACACACACCCACACATCATCATGATCACACACACACACACACACATCATCATGATCACACACACACACACACACACACACATCATCATGATCACACACACACACACACACATCATCATGATCACACACACACACACACACATCATCATGATCACACACACACACACACACACACACACACACCTCATCATGATCACACACACACACACACATCATCATGATCACACACACACACACACACACCACACACATCATCATGATCACACACACACATCATCATGATCACACACACACACACACACATCATCATGATCACACACACACACACACACACACACATCATCATGATCACACACACACACACATCATCATCATGATCACACCACACACACACACACACACACACACACACACACACACATCATCATGATCACACACACACACACACACATCATCATGATCACACACACACACACACATCATCATGATCACACACACACACACACACACACACACACACACACACATCATCATCATGATCACACACACACACACACACCACACACACACACACCACACACACACACACACATCATCATCATCATGATCACACACACACACACACACACACACACACACACACACTTCATCATGATCACACACACACACACATCATGATCACACACACACACATCATCATGATCACACACACACATCATCATCATGATCACACACACACACACACACATCATCATCATGATCACACACACACACACACACACACACATCATCATGATCACACACACACACACACACACACACACACATCATGATCACACACACACACACCCATCATGATCACACACACACACACACACACACATCATCATCATGATCACACACACACACACACACCATCATGATCACACACACACACACATCATCATCATGATCACCACACACACACACACCCCATCATGATCACACACACACACACACACACACACATCATCATGATCACACACACACACACACACATCATCATGATCACACACACACACACACACACACATCATCCTGATCACACACACACACACACACCACACACACACACACATCATCATGATCACACACACACACACACACACACACATCATCATGATCACACACACACACACACACACATCATCATGATCACACACACCACACACACACACACATCATCATGATCACACACACACACCACACACACACATCATCATGATCACACACACACACACACACAGATCACAGATCACACACACACACACATCATCATGATCACACCACACACACACACACACACACACTCATCATGATCACACACACACACACACACACACACACATCATCATGATCACACACACACACACACACATCATCATCATGATCACACACACACACACACACACACACCATCATGATCACACACACACACACATCATCATCATGATCACACACACACACACACACACACACACACCATCATGATCACACACACACACACACACACACACACACACACACACATCATCATGATCACACACACACACACACACACACACATCATCATGATCACACACACACACATCATCATGATCACACACACACACACACACACACACACACACACACATCA
>JARPMJ010006680.1:0-50302 GCA_033366665.1 Phoxinus dragarum | reverse complement strand
ATGCACAAACATTGTGCATTAGCCATGGCTGTCAGACACATGACAGGATGAGCTCAGCTGATAGGCTTATTGAATGGTCTTGGGCACTGTTCCTCTAACTCACAGGTACTTGAACATGACACAGCTTTAGCACAGCTACAAATACTACGAGGTGACACTTACATCCCCCAAAACATGCAAGTACAGTTGCAAGCAACTCTAGTTTGGGACAATAATGATTTTGGAGAGGAAACGTTGTCTGGTAAGGGGACTACACACAATACAAATGCCATAATAATTCAAAAAATGATTCCATGTAATGAACCTACCCTGACCATCAGTGTTTACAGAAAACAAGAAAGAGGTCTCTTGATCCACCCCCTATTAACCTTGAGACATACTTCAGAGGGAAGAGAACAGGCCCAGAACATTTTGGAAAAGAAGTGGAACTAAATCGAGACACCCACATCCTTACCAGGAAATCAGCACAAAAATTAGATGGTGCCTACTTCCTGATGAAGACTGCAGTCCATGGCAAAGTCCTTCCTTCTTGGACTGGTTTAACACAGTGATCCGTGGAGATCCAATTCTACCACCAACCAACTTTGGGTACCTTCCAGTGATTGATGCAAGTCCTACAGAATTGGGAACTGTAAAAACCATCCTTAAAAGATCAACAGAAATTGCAGACAGACTCCAACTTCAGTAGATAGTTCTAGTCTTTGACCAAGCCATCTATGCCAAAGCTCAGGAGATACGGTGGAAAAGTGAAACATACAAGGAAAGACTTATAATTAGAATGGGGGAGTTTCACACATGCATGGCTTTCCTGTCATGTATTGGCAAGCGATTTTGGAGATGCTGGCTTACAAGACATTCTGATGGAGGCTGATGTTATTGCTGCTGGGTCTGTTGGGGGAGTTATAACAGGTCATCAATATAACAGAAGCATCCGAAGCCACAAGTTGATGTGTGAGTTACTACACAGGTTACGCTGGCAAGCCTACCTTGAAACCCTTTCTCAAGACTGCTGTGAAGCTGCTTTAAAAGTTGCTGCTGACCTCCAAAATGCCTTTCCTGAAGAAATATGTCAAGTAATTATTGAATCACAGGTGTTCAACACAATCCTTGAAGGCTATGACAAATTCAACAAACAACAAGAAAGCAAGACATACCAGTTTTGGAGTTCCTACATTGAAATGGTAGAGGATCTGCTATCATTCGTCAGGGCCCCACGAGAGGCAAACTGGGGTCTGCATCTTTACAGCATCCGGTTCATGCTGCCGTGGTTCTTTTCCTACGACAGAATCAATTACAGTAGATACCTATCAGCATACTGGCAGGAGATGAACATTCTAAAGGAAACTCATCCAAGAATCTACACACAGGTACAATCAGGTGACTTTGTGGCACAGAGGCAGTAGGCATATGCCTTTACATGCACTGCATGTGACCAGGTAATAGAACAGACAGCAAACAGGGACTCAAAGACCAAAGGTAGGCTTACAGGTTTTTTTGTTAAATCAAAGGTGGACACTGACACAGCACGAGAGAGCAGCCATCACAATGGAGGTCAAGGACATGGCTGGGCAGAACACGTCAATGAGCATTCTGTCAACCATACATCACATGATGAACCCATTTGATCAAACACTGGAAAAAGAGCATCTTTACCATGTTACATCAGGTCAGGTAGCATCAGAAGCCATCTCTGCAGATCTGCTGAATGCAAAGGAAAGAGGTGAGAAGGCATTTGTTGAATTCTTTCAGCAACGTCTCCACACAGATAAGGTTGAATTTCATGCACCATTCGTCCCCTTGGAATTAGAAGGTTCTATCTGACATTTTTGTCAAAATTGAGTTCTTCACATATTCTTATTCCGTGACAACTTATTTACATTTTGTGATGTTTTTTTTTAAGTTGTGTACATTTTGGAACTTTTTATTTAGAAAATTAAAAAGGTTCTTTCTACACAGTCGAATGGAATGCAAAAACTTTAAAGCTCAATATCTCAAAACCAGTCAGAATGCAGATAGAACCTTATAATTCCAAGTTGGCATTTAAGACATTTAAGGACACAGCTACCTCAAGTGTCACCAAAGTGAGAGGCCGTGAGATAGCCATCAAAGCAGATAGAGATCTCTATGCAAGGCTTATTGTGGTTGGAACAGTGAGGAAGATAGACATAGGGGAATTGCTGGTCTATAGTCTGGGGCCCTTGCCTGCAGCAATTGCAAACGTTGATGGCTCGATTGTAAAAACAGACAAAGCCAAATTAATGCACTTTCTAGAAGGGTCAGTAAATCCACCAGCCACAGTTGAAATCCCTAATGGCTCAACCTGGGTGTGTGATGCAATGGCACTAGTACAAGCCATGAAACCTCAAAATACTTTTGGAAGATTTGCCAATAATGTACTTATGTACCTGATCAACGCAGCCAAAGCAAGTAAATCAAAAGTTGTGCATTTTGTCCCTGATACCTACTAACAGATTAGCATAAAGAACGCGGAACGAGACAGACGAGCTACAAAAGGATGTCAGTTGACTAAAATATATTCAGCTGACCAGAAAACACCAAAACAATGGTCCAAGTTCTTGTCTTGTGGTGACAACAAGGACCAACTGCAACAGTTTTTCTTTGAGTCGTGGTCTAAGTCTAGGATAGATCATATTGAGGACATTACATTGGTATTTGGACATGGCTCTGAGTGTCACGTAATCAGAATAAACAACAGTGGCACAGACCTTGAGGTGTTACCACTGCCAGGACTGTTACGATACAGAAGGAGGCAGACACTCGGCTGTTGCTTAACTGTGCGCATGCTTCACAGTACAGTACAAATATTGTGATCAACAGTCCTGATACTTATGTGTTTGTATTGGCCATTTCGTTCTGCAGGGAAATTGGAGCAAACATCTACTTTCACACAGGTAAATGAGAAAACAAACGCACCATAAATGTACAGCAAATACAGAGCCATCTAGGTGATAAGATATCAGATGCTCTGATTTGACTTCACTGTTTCACTGGCTGTGATACAGTAAGTGCTCTGTATGGCGTTGGTAAAGTGAAGGCAATTAAAACACTGCTTTCTAACGAAGACCATTGTGCCACAATGAGTAGGTTGGGAACAGCTTTTCAACTGCCAGCAGACCTGTGGACTCTATCACCTTAACCCTCTGGGTTTTTTTTTTTTTTTTACATAGCAGCAACAAAGACTTAAAATACTCCGTCATGTATGGTCATACAGACTTAAGAAATATGAAAAAAGAATCTGTGAGATGCCTACTTTTGTATGTGTCCACTTACAATCAAAACAAAATGTTGTGCTTTTGTAAAATAAAGAAAATAAACAGGGTGTGCTTTCTGCCTCTCCGTCTCGTGAACTTTTTTTTTTTTGAGCACATCCCTAAACATAAACAAAACTCAGTGAATACTTATCACACATTTATGAGCTCTATATATTTATAAACATTTAAGTGTGTAGTTTTAAATGACCTGATTCAAAAAGAAAACAAATATCCTCTTAAGTAATTTGTATAAAACCAACAAGATATCCAGTTTCTCAAACCCTTGCTCATTATTTTTTATGTGACCACACCCACACGCGCAAAATATATAGACAAGCAAATCGCGCTCATTACCTCAAAAACAATGCACCTAACCTCATCAGTCCTCTGCTGTTTGCCGAGTTTGGAAGACGCGCGAGCTTATTGTATTTACATCCGAAGAAGAAGAATGCGATTTGAAGACAAAAGATTTTAAGGTAAGAAATATTTCTGAATTATATTAGTTAGTGTTATTGTTGCATAAACTTCACATTCAGTGGCTCCATCGCTTCAGTAAATGTTCTCTTGCACGCACTGTCTGTTTGAAAAGTAAAACGCATGTTTTTACTCCAATCTCATTTCATAACGTCATAACAATTGTAAACATTTGAAGTAACATATGATAATCAATTACATTTTTACTCTAGTGTAGTGTTACTAAAGTGTTTAACGATTTATAGGCTGCCTAGCTTGCTATAGCTGCATATATTATTATTGTATGCAGCACTGCATGTATATGCCTACAAGACACAACAAGTTAACGCCTCCTCGCATACAGCATTCTTACACAAAACATGTCTTACAAATTTGACATCTTACATCTTTTCTGAATGAGTATGCAGGATGATTTTCACATAGTTTTGAAGCAAATATTCTAGGCTACATGATACAATTTTCAAAAGTCTTGTGAAGAAATAATCAGTATGGGTATTATCACCTTATTTCAGTGACATTTTTTTTTCTACAAACCACGCATAAACATCATTATCTCAAAACTACAAACTTTTACATACATGCTGCTGACATATTATTGTAGCGTGTGTGTGCTGAATACAGTGTAATAAGACTTTAGCCATGAAAATGTCACAAGTAACAGAAATAAGCGCAAATGTCAGAGCATGTCAGAACACCTCCAGGACCCAGAAAACACCTCAGACCCCAGAGGGTTAAAGACTGTAGGGATGTCAATTATGAAAGGTCTCAGCTGTTCAAGAGTGGAAAGTGCACAGACAGATGTCTACCACCAAACAGGGATGCCTTGCATAACCACACCCAGCGGGCAAACTACCAGGCAGCCATATACAGAAGGTCCCTGGAGAGTCAGCCTGATGTTCTCCCACCAGTGGCCCATGGTTGGAAGATTGAGGGAGACTTATTTGGGATTGACGGGATGACACTTCCCCCAGCCCCTGTCGGCATCTTGGAGCTTGTGTACTGCTCCTGTAAGAAACACAATGTGTCAAAGGGAGATGCACATGCAAACTGACTGAGCTCCCATGTACAGACATGTGTCTTTGTGTGGACTGTGAGAACTTCCCAAATTAGGTATCAATGTAGGCGTCTTTCTAGCAAGCGGAAAGAGAAATGTAAAATACATTTAGTTTGAATTACTTTGTTGTTTGCTGATAAAATGTAGAACGTTAAGGATAAATATTGTAATGAAATGTTATTTAATACATGGTATCTCTTCCATGACTAGCTATTAGGGTATCTGCTGACTGCTGTTGATGTAATAAACCTATGTAATACATGTTATCTCTTCCATGCCTAGCCAGTAACATTAGGTTGTCTGTAGTTGATGTAATCGTATGTAACGTTAGCTAGCTAATAAGGTTACATGTTATATCTTCTAGCTATTAGGTTATGTAACTAGTAGATGTAAAATTATATGATAAATGTTATCTTTTCCACTTTAATCTCGGTCTAGTAATCGTTTTTCATATCCTAATTTACGGCGCTACAGCCTAATAGAATAACTGTGTTTACGTTAACATGCACTGCTAAAATTACATCTAGCTAATGTTTACATGCTAACACGTTAGCTCGGTATCTCAAAAAGAATGTTTTCTTCTCTGTGATCATTATGTCATTTCTAACAAGTGTAGCGTTACCTGTAAATACAAACATAAAACGGAATAACGTTATATGTTAACGGTTTACATAGTTCATGCACTAAGCTAACGTTATAAGACCGGTATACACAGCAGTATTTACCGGAGCCATTACACCTGGAATCTTGGATGCCGCTGTTAAAGTTTCTCGACTTCGGATAGGATTCCTGCTGGATAATATTTGATTGTGTAGAGAAGATTTTAATGGTGATTCCCCCAAGATTTTACACCATAAAAAGTGCTCCCTCTTTTATGGCAAGAGCTCATGGATGTGGCTAGTAGCTAGCTAGAGAACGCATGTGCTACAGTACAGTCGTGGTAATGGCACTATATTTTGAATGAATATTATTGGCAGACGTTAGTCACGTTATGATAGAATTCGTTTTTTGATTGGTTAGATGTATACTGCCCTACAAAGCAAAAAAGCAGTAACTGCATTTTTGGTCAAAAATTAGTTATTATCATTTTCATGACATTCAGGGCATCCTTTGTTATGTGACAAAACATCTTATCTCAAATGTGTGTCGTTTTGGAGAAAAATGGTAATAATCTACCTACAACTACTTAGGCTGGATGACACAGGATAACTTTAAAGTCATTTTTCTCAGTTCTGCACTCTGCGTAGTTACTGCCTTTTTGCTTTGTAGGGCAGTATAGTACTCCCTCGCGTTTGCCTAATCCGTTTATTAAACGTAAATTTAATTTTCAAAAAAATATGATCGACTTGACACTGCCAACAAACAGATACGTGTTCAGAAAAAAATAATTTAGTTTATGTGAAAAAAGCAGCTACTCTATCCTCGAGGATCTATCATTTCAAAAACTAAAGCAGATAGCAGCTTTCGGCCCACTGTCTAAATGGTTTGTGACGCACCTGCACAGGCTTTTCTGAAAAAGGTGAGAGGACACACAGGCTACCATGGGTGTGAAAAGTGCATTCAAGATGGCGTGTACATGGAGAATAGGATGACCTTCCCTAGAAAGGACATGTCTCTTAGAAATAATGAGAGTTTCCCAAAATAAAACCGATTCAGATCACCACCATGGCACCTCACCTCTGGAAGAAACCTCCCTGGACATAGTCTCTGAATTCCCTTGTGTGCCTTGGAGTCATGAGACAGCTTCTCCACTTGTGGCTTCGGCTGGGTCCTCTCACTTGCAGTCAGGATTCCGTGCTGACAGAAAGGTTGGTTGGTGCCAGAAAAATGTTCCCATGGACGCACTGAGGGAAATAGATAGATGGAAGGCGACCGAGTTCAGACAGTTTTTATTGTACACAGGCCCTTTTATGCTAAACATCTCCTTGGCACAGAGGTGTACCAAAACTTCTTGTTGTTTTTTGTGGGAATTTTCATCCTGAGCAATAACAGCCTAATTGGAGATTACATTGAATATGCCAATGATATCCTGCGACTTTTTGTCACACACTTTGGACATCTATATGGCCACAAATTCCTGTCCTACAACGTCCACTCTCTTGTACATCTTGCAGAAGATGCAAAATACCATGGCATACTCGACAACTTCAGCTCTTTCTAGTTCGAGATTACCTGCACAAGCTGAAGAAACTCCTGCGGAAACCTACATGTCCGTTAAAGGGGTCATGACATGAGAAACCAAATTTGCCTTGATCTTTTGGTATATAAGAGGTCTTTGTACCATTAAAAAGTCCCTGCAAGTTTCATAGCTTAAGACGTCCTCCCCATTATAAACAAATCATTTATTTAATCAAGCTCTAAATACAGCTCGTTCTGGATCCATGGTAAGAAGTGACGTCATGGTACGAAGTGACGTACCAGCGTTTGCATATGACCGCCTCCAGCACAAGACAACTATGCTTAAAGCGCAAGGCAACTACGCTCATTTCGTATCGTTGTCACCCCGCGCGCCTCACAAGTGTTCAGTCGACGGACAGCGAGTGGGTCTGTGTACAGGGAAATTACGATGCCGCAGATGTGCTGTTCCTGGCTGTGGACAAACAACATCTGTGAATACGCTGCGAAAGATACAGTCGTCAGGGAAAAATGGATGCACTATTTTTTTGCGGACGTCTCAGTCACGGCAGTATTAGTTTAAGCGTTTGTTCTATACATTTGAAGGATGACTGTTTTGAGAACAAATCCCAAAATGATGCTGCCTTTGCCAGAAAACTGTTGCTCAAAGATAAGTCCGTGCCGACTATTCTGGGCTCAACAACGACGACGCAAACTGTAAGTAATGTATTTAAAACTACTTTTTAAATACGCTGAATCCGCAAATGTTCTGGCTGGGGGCGTTAATAATTGATGCATAGGCACTGACGTTAGCCAATCATAACAGTGGGCGTTAACACTGAACTCTTAAAGGGAAACACCCCCAAAACAGACTGTTTGATCAGAGGATGAGAAACAGGGTGGGAAAAGGTCATAAATCACTACATTTTAAAAGTTTTTTGTAAAAAAAACTATAGTAATACTATAATTGCACCTAAGGGACATAATAATAAAATAAAAAAACCCATGTCATGACCCCTTTAAGTCAAATTGTAAGAAGGTTCTCTGAGATGCAAAGCTGCAGCAAAGAAAAAAAAGAAAAACAACTCAAAGATGCTCAGAAAACTACATACTGTACAGCTGGCCCTCTACCCAAATCTTTCAGGGAGCTTCACAGTACAGAGAATTAAAAACATGCTCTTACACTCTAAAACTGGACCAGGCTAACAGTTTTGTTTACGTTGGGGGTAAAGTTGCAAAATATAATTTCAGAGAGGGATGAAATTTATGTAGCTTACAGTACCTTCAACAATCATGATTTTTTTTTTGACTATCCCCTTCCATTTTCGGCACTTGGTATTCATCTAGTTGATGACCTCTCAAGAACAACCAATTTCTGCAAGTTTGAGAACATTGAGGGAAAGCTTTCTTAGTTCCTTATGACCGTTGTTTTGTTTCAGTGTCTCTTTACACACACAATAATTACATTCTTTTTTTTTACACATATGTGCTTTTGTTTTGTTACAGATATTTTGTACATTTGAATCATGAAAATTTTGAATTGAAAATGTTCATGCATATGAACAACTGAAATTTAAGAAGTGTCTTTAAACATCATGGGGCTCTAGGTTGTTGCAGTAAAAAAAGAAAAAAAAAAGAAACATGTACCTGATAGTGGAGTTTGTGGGAGAAGGGACAACTGGACCTATAGCAAAGTCCTGGTACTCAGATGGCCACTCCTGGTGGCCTCCATTCAAAGACTTGGACCGGTTGCTGAAGAGTGTCATGCTGCGTTCACACCAAACACGAATAAAATTCCCGTCAATCGCGTCTAGTTTGACGCTTAAACATTTTGAATGCATTTGCAAAGCGTAAAAAGCAAGCGTTTGAAGCGAAATTGACGCGTGTCCGAGGTGGTCTGTTTGCAAGAAAGGCCGCGAAAGTTAAAAATACTACTGTTATTGTGTCACGAAATGTTCAGTCGAGAATGTAGTTGTTTAAAGCTCAAATCTGTTGTTTATTTATAAAGACAGCGCCTATTTAAGAAATTTTATCTGACGTTTTCGGAGTTGTGAGATCCAGGCGATCACTGGGCGCTCAGCGCTCATGTAACCCGCCTGGAACAGCCTTACCTCAGCTAGTCTTCCTGACATTTGCCGCTGGTAAACGAGAAATGTTTAAATTCACAATCTATAGCTTCGGTTCTATTAAATGAAACATATAAGTTAAAATACATGAATGACTCATCATAACGTAGCTCAAACGACTTCTTTAAAGTCCATGTAAAGGCAATTCTGAAAAAACATCTAAACACATTATAAATGTTAGACATGTATTGCTAAAACGTTTTACAAAGACTGTGAACTGTGAAGTACTGAATTGTGTAACTGAACTGTTTAACGATCTAACTCGTTTCAGCGCAGCCAGCGGACACGCCCCCAGCGTTTGAGAGCTGAGACTACTGCGAATTTTTTCAAGATTTTGATAGCTTATTTTTCTGTACTTGCCGGCTTTTTTATCATTCAAATTTCGCTGGGTGGCTAATAACACATTTTTCTGTGGTGTGACAAACTCAGAACACATACTTTTGACTTTACAGGGACTTTAATTATGTGAGTTTTTCTTCATCTCATTCAGAAATGTATGACTGCAAGTGTTCAGTGTCACATTCATAGTTAACATATAGCCTAGCTGAACAATGTCATTCCTTCTTTCACGCAGGCATTTTACAAAATAATTATTGAGGCCAAACATATAAAATAAGTTATTGAGGCCAAATATTTAAAATTACATTATAAACTGAAAAGCGGGCCTGCCCCCGTTTATCGCGTCACTTCACCACGTGACAGCAGCAAGCAGGCTCCTGATTGGTTAACACTAGAAAGGCCATGACGGTCATTTTTGACCGTTTTGAATTTTATATCTGCAATAACTTAAAATAAATAAAATTCTGCTGGTACCTGACTGTTCCTAAAAGTGTCTGTATTTTCATTTAAAATGTTTTTCATATAAATTACACGCAAGGCAAAAAAACAAATGAACATATTTACCTATTTCGTCCATAGGCGTCATATTGACCACGCTGAATTTCGCGGTAATCTTTTGTTACATTTCCCGCGATTGACCTTTGTCTCTCTTACTGTCAACAGAAAGCTCAGTAGCGGTCCTGACTGAGTGTTTGCATATATGCTAATGTCTACAAACAAAAAGTATATTAGATTAAATTGTTGATCAGAAATAGGCTAATAATACCTGACTACGTTATCTATTCTCTATTATAAGTTATTATACTATTTTCTCTGTTATAGTATTAAAATAAAATGTTTT
The DNA here is from genome assembly GCA_033366665.1 of Phoxinus dragarum. Classification (NCBI taxonomy): domain Eukaryota; kingdom Metazoa; phylum Chordata; class Actinopteri; order Cypriniformes; family Leuciscidae; genus Phoxinus; species Phoxinus dragarum. Next base: position 40,081 of record JARPMJ010006680.1, on the reverse strand, counting down.
ATAATTAAATAAGATACTTTTAGTTGTTATTATCTTGTTCTGAGTTATGTTGAATGGATATGGAAATATAGCCTATCTGTTGTGAATATGCGATAATTACGGTAGGCTACTAATGATATTATTATTTATAAATGTATAATTAAACTTGTTTAAATCTACAGTTTGGTGTTATTTTGTTTTTAAAAGATATCCTAATACGATAAATGCATTAATCTCTCAACTGGGTGTTTATCATTAAAGATACAGAGTTTGGAATCTAGCGGTCTTGTGGCAGTTATAGTAGTTATGGAATTCTGGCACTTTTAGTGTTAACGCGGCGTGAATTGACGCCAAAGTACACATTTTTCAAGTCGGTCGTCAGACATGAATTCGCGTCAAACGCATGAATGCACAAAGCACAACTGCGTATCGCACCAGGCGCTCAATTCGCCTCATTCGCGTCTACCGCGCCGTGCTAAACGCCTCATTCGCATTGCGTAAACGCGTCTTTACATTGACTTAAAGGTCCCATGACATGAAATTTTCACATTAATATGAGTTCCCCTAGCCTGTATATGGTCCCCAAATTTCTAGAAATTTCAATCTGTGTAAATCAAGCAGATGGCAGGGCCTGACTGGTTCTCATACTTCATGAGGTGGAACCCCAGCCTCTCAATGAGGAGTCCAGAAGCAACCAATCTGACACGGGCCACAAGTTTTAACCACATAAATGTGCAATGTTTCCTCAACAGCCTTGGACAGGTCATTGAGAGATACAACTTTAATGGGAGTGACATATGGAACGTAGACGAAACTGGTGCAACAACGGTCCAGTCACCAGACCGTTTTGTTGCACGTCGCGGAGTCAAGCAAGTAGGTGCGATGACATCGGGTGAGAGAGGTGTGCTCGTGCCAGTAGCATGCGCTGTGCAAGCACTGGGAAATGCAATTCCCCCCTTCTTTGTATTACCTCGTAAACGTACAAGGAATACTTTGTTCAGAGTGGGCCAACAGGGAGTGCCGGAAGCGGTAGCGCTTCAGGATGGATGCAAGAGGAAGACTTCCTGTTATTCCTTAATCACTTTGCAAAACACACAAAGGTCAAGGTAGAAAAGAAGGTGTTACTATCCAGTTATTTTATACCACTGTTCTCATACATCTGTGAAAGCTATCGACTTCTGCAAATAAAAATGGGATTGTGCTACTTACCTACCCCCCCACTGCAAGCCACAAACTTCAGCCATTGGATCACAGTGTCTATGGCCCATTTAAGAAAATGGTGAACACTGCAAGTGAGGTGTGGATGAGGATGAATCCTGCCAAGATGATCACGATATATGATATTCCAAGTATTGTGAAGACCGCTCTGCCTGCAGCTCCAAGAACATTCAAGCCGGGTTTGAATCCACAGGTATTTGGCCCTTCAATCCTGACATTTTTCAGGACTTTAACTATGCACCCTCACAGGTCACTGACCGGCCAGACCCAGGTACGTCATTGACATTTGCCTCTTCTGCTCCAACTCACCTGGGAACTGATCTTGTTCTTCCTTCTCGCATGTGACTGTTTGTCACAAGGAGACAAGCGCTGACATTAGGCCTTTCTCAATACCAAGTACATAAAGTTCAGACTAACCAAGTCCGACTCAGGAGAATGACTCCCGATGACGCGAGTCCGGTAATTCTGCAAATGGAACAGCAGCGCTCTTGAAAGCGTCACTCAGCTCGCTCTGCTACTCCGGTTATCTCTGTATGTACATGTTAGGCAACAATAAAACTAAATATGTTATAAAACACCACTCTGCCTCTTTTCGTTTTCATTTAAATAAATCTTAAACATTATAGCCACACAAATGTGGTGCAGGCAACGTTAGACTATTTATATCAAAACTAAATATAAAACACAACTCTGCCTCTTTTTGTTTAAATTTTACAAATATTAAACATATTAATATGGTCCAGGCAATATGTGCATTTGTACTCTGATCATCATAAAAATAAATAAACTCAACCCTCACTCTTTTTGTTAAATTTCAGTTATCAATAATAGCCATTATAAAAGTATAAGTGAAAGGCACAAGAAGCTATACAATAAGAAATAAAGAAAACAATTCAGTCAAACATACAAAGTCATCACTCTAGTCTAACGTTACAACGGAAAAGTTAAATAGCCTAAATATATAAAGTTATGAAACTTCACTTAGCCCTCAGACAAAATTGGCAAGGGAACAGATTTATAGATTCACGAGACCAAACATCGCCCGTTAGGTCTTCACAAGACAAATGATAACTCATATTTAACCACTACAAAGACATCATAGTCAGCGGCAAACGTCAGAACGACTTATGTTGTCATTCCCCTTGTTTCACGGAAAAAATTGCGTACTGTACTGTACCCTACCGCTCGGTTGAAACGAGCCATAACTCACCTGGGGACTGCCTCCCTCTGCTCTAACACACCTGGGGCCTCATTTATAAAACTGTGTAGGATCTTTACTAAAAGTGTACGTGCGCCCGAAAGCCAAAAAGTAAGCAAACAAAAATTCACACTTATAAAACCTTGAGTACGCCAGAACCTGCGCAGAATTCACTTTATAAATCCCAGTCAGTGGAAGATTGTGCGCACATGCGTCTCCTCCCCGAAATAACCATATATGGAGCTTACAACGCCTCGTTTTACTATGCATATCCTGATCTGCATATCATTTATATATGATTATTCATCCACGTGTTTAATGGTACAAGACATTAGGAAAATATGAAATATGTATTGCTCTCATGATAAGCAATTCTCTCTGTAGTTAAAACATTAAAATGCAGCACGCCAGAGGAAAAGTGTTCAAAAGCATTGCATCCACAACAAGTATTTCTATTTATTGAATATAATTTTTTTGTAACTTCTCAGTAATGATTTCATATAGTTTAAGTGTTTAACTCCATTAATGAGAATGGCATATTTAATCTAAATGTTTATATCAGAAGTAAAACATAGTTTAAACCATTCTTTCACAAGTTCACACGTACATGAAATCCGTAATTTAGTAATTTATACGTATTTGGCGTGCTGTCCAGGAGGAAATTTGGCCTGAACCCAGAGTACTCCCCCCTTTACTGGTATAGAAACCAGCCGAGTGTGAGGTGATGGGGTGGTGGAGGGATGCTGTGAAACTGTCATGGGACAGAGGTGAGGGAAGGCTATTTTAATACCGGCTATAATAATCCTCTTGTGCTGATTGGTTGATTACCTGAACGTGCTCCTCCTAAACTTTGTTACATAAAACTTCATTTATGAACATGCACTTTATTTATCATCATTAGGACTCATAATGAAGATTTACGGTTTTACTTCATCTGCGTTAGATAGGCTGCTATTTCACTAAACGGCCCAACACGCTCGCTGGCGCGGACATTTAGGAAGGGATGGATATTTGCTTCAAATGATAGGCTTGGTGAGTGAAATTATATTTGTATTATCTTTCTGTAGCCTATATGTATAATTTTCTTTAGATTTTCTGTTTTAATAAAAGACCAAAAAGACATTTAACTCCAGCTCACCGTCGACTCGATATGCCATTACAGAGAGCTGTAATGAACCTATATGAGCTGAACCCATATAGAGATCACACTGACAGAGAGTTCGGGAATACTCTATATTTATACACATAAAAAAACGAAATCAGAGTTTTAAATTCAAACATTTTAAAAGAGAACAAATACATCACGGTTGTTCAACCAATGAGCATTAAGCTGTGTCGTCAGCGAGTCGTTTCCCACAGATTTGTCGCCTGCACATCCATGAAGGGAATCTTTTGTAACATTTTACATGATCATAATAATAAATGTTCATTGAGCAGCATACTAGAATGATTTCTGAAGTATCATGTGAGACTGAAGACTTGAGTGATGATGCTTAAAATTCAGCTTTGCCATCAGAGGAATAAACTGCATTTTATAATATATTAAAATAGAAAAACAAATTTAAAAAAATATATATTTCACAAGAAAACGATTTTAAATTGAAAAATATTTCACAAAATTACATTTTTTTGTGTATTTTGGATAAAAGAAATGCAGCCTTGGTGAGCAGAAGATTCATATATACATTTATATTTATGTAAGATTTACACGTTTTGCACATTTTGTATGTACATCGATCAATCTGTGATTTTTTGACACACCAGGTTGTGGACAGGACTTTTATTTTGGTCTGGTGATGTGACGTCATTAGGCGGCGCCTCATCCATGCATTTGTTGTGATTCGACTGTAGTGAGGTTTGTATTTTTAATCATTTAAGGTGTTTAAATCCATATAAACAGTTCAATCAATCGTGTCGTTTTTACAAGGAATGCAAATTTAATTACTTATATTTTAATATAACATTGTGATGCTTTCATTTATGAACGTTAACGAGCATTCAGAAAAAGTTGCGTCTCGTTTTGTTCCCTATATCGTGAATCGGTTTAACGTTATAGATAAAGCAATTTCGGCCGCAGAGAAGCAGAAACGGAGCTTTTCAAAACTGAACTTAAACTAAAGGTGAGCTCCCTGTGCAGTGTTCCTGAGCTCGGGATAGGACCTATCCTTTAAAATGAACTTTACTGGCAATAATCGCTCATTTCATTTGGCACATATTGCGACGCGGTCGCGCAGATAATAACATGAATATTGTAATTTACTGTACTTTCACATTTAAAATGCATATAGTATACACATACAAAGCACATTGTGTATCTAGAATATAATCAAAACTTATGTTTAAACCAGTTGTGGTGTTTTTAAAATGAGAAAGTCCTCACATGTTATACTGTAGCCTAGGCTATATCAAATGTAAATTTACTTCCACTACATTTAATTTTCCTGGTTAAATAAACATTACATAAAGAAGAGAAACCAAAAAAAACAATTATTTTCTTGTTTTGCAATAACTATGTAATGTTCTACTATTTATTAAAACCAAGTATAGCCTACATTTAAACAAGTTAGTATTTTTTTTTTACACATTTTAACATTTATTTCGAAATAATAACTAAAGGCTGCACCAATTTAAACAATATAATTTGTGAACTAATGTTCAGCTTTTCTTTTAAATAGCCCAGAGAGCAACATGAAGGGCTTATGCACCGGAGGAACCTTTTCATAGACACTATCCGTGACGTGAGTGTTCGCTGATAGGCCGCCGAACGCATGCGAAACACCAGCACCTACCATTTTTTAAAAGTCTGCTAGTTACACTGGACATCAACCACACAGCATATGATAATAATTTTTCATTAGTGTCTACTTTATTTGTATAACAGTTCTATCTAATAACATGTTGGACAGATAGGCCTAGTAAACTAATGAACATGGAGAATACGAGCACTGTTTTCTCAGCCTCTGGCGTTCTCATCGCCATCAAAATAAAAGTCACAACAAGCACGGCTTATGTCACTTAACGTTCCTCGGGGAACCATTAGTTCCCTGGGAACCACACTGGTGGCTAGTTCCTAGAATTACCCGGTGCAAAAGCCCCTATTGTGTTGGTCCAGATCCAAATCCATGTGTAGCCTACCACATGTGGGCCAGATCCGGGCCGACTCTATGCTGCTGTCTGGGAGTCAACTTTTTTTCAGCAGTCATCAAAGTTGTGCACACTGGTCACACACATGAATTTCCCCAAGCTGATTGCTCACTAAAAAAACCACAGTCATCAGGTTTTCAGCCTATTTCAAGTTTGATTTTGACATAAAGCTGTGAAATGGCTAAATTGTTGATTTACTTTTTAATTAGTCTTCCCAATCACAACCTACTTACTGGGTCAGCTGGCCAATCAGAGCACACTATGCATTTCAGAAGGAGGAACTTTGTAGAAATCTGTGCATTTTAGCATAGAGGAGTATAGGCCTACAATAATGTACAGTATGTGAAATGTGTTTTTTGAACATTAAAACATGGTAACATATTCTAATTACACCAAATACACAAAAAATGATCTTTGAAAATATCATCATATGACCACTTTAACAAACCAACTGCAAATGTTATCTATTAAATGTAATCTAAACATCTTTTACTATCTTATGTTAAGCATAACTAAATATTAAGTGGCCTAAATTTGCCTTACTTTATGAAATTGTAGTCCTAGTTTTGAGTGTGTGTTTTTTTTTTGTCTAAACATGTAAGGACTACTGAACTAGAGAGCTGATGGGGATGCTTGGTGTCTAGTTATTTATCTTTCTATTAATTATTCTCCTCTTAAACAGGACAAACACAGAAAAACTCCTGGTGAAGCGACTGAGATCCACGAGACACTATTATAAAGATGGCGTTTATTAAAGAGGAGAGTGAAGACGTGGCGTTTATTAAAGAGGAGAGTGAAGACGTGGCGTTTATTAAAGAGGAGAGTGAAGACGTGGCGTTTATTAAAGAGGAGAGTGAAGACGTGGCGTTTATTAAAGAGGAGAGTGAAGACATGAAGATTGAAGAAGTATTCAGTGTGAAACCAGAAGAAACTGAGGAACAAACAGGTTGGTTTAATTCTCAAAGCTGAACTCAGTCATTTGATCCTTATTAAAAGGTTAAACTCTATAGAAACTAATTATAATTTTTGAAGAATGTCATATGAGACAAATTAAAGGTGCAATAATTGTTTTTTTCAAAAACGCTGTTGTAAAGTTTTCGTACTGAGCTAATAGAATAATAAGACATCTATAAAAAATGACATCTCAAACATACATTAGTAGTAAAGTTTTTTTGTGCTTGACGGACTTGTTTGGCTGTTGCACCCGTGTCTCGCATTCTAAAAGTTAAAAGAAGTTCAACTTGCATCTTATTACCTTGTGTTGTTTCCCATTCCACTCACAGATGCATCTTTTGAACAGCCGCTTAGGACTAGCGATGTGTTCGACGCGACTCTACGGTCGTTCATTGAGCGCATCACAGGACAGCAGTTAATCGCCTTTGTAACTTCACATGCATGAAGTGCCATTTCCCTAAACAGCCACTGGTCAGATTTTCCACCAAAAGTAAAGAGCTATTAATTACGAAAATGATAATTTATGTTTGCTAATTATTATTTTATTTCAGTTATTCTAGAACTGAAATAAGTCGTAAGTTGACTTGCGCACAGCCGTCTGTCAGAAGCTAGTTATTTTTAGTCAAAGTTTTAAATATGGATAGTTTTCTCACACTAACGCTTCACTTCAAAAGAGCTTTATTAAATTGCCAGAGCCGTTTCAAGCACTTCTATCATGAATGGTTGTGCTTTGACTGCCATTATAAAGCATAGAGAGTCAGGACATTTTTTTTATATAACTCTCTGATTGTATTCGTCTGAAAGAAGAATGTCATATACACCTAGGATGACTTCAGGGTAGGGCTGTGCGATTATAGTTAAAAAAAATTATCACGATATAATGTTTCATATCGTTCGGTATCGATAATTATTGACTTTTTATAAAAAAAAAAATTTATCCACATTATTAAGGCAAACAACAAATTATATTCGTTGTACACAAAAATATCATCTTTGTCTTATATTAAGATAAAAAATAAGTGTGAAAGAAGCTCATGAAAATTTTACATAATGTGTGCAATGTAAAAGTGTAAACGTGGAACAATCAAGGCGAACTTTGAGGTAGATCAACATTAGGTGTAACCAGGGTGCGTTTTGCCGGGGGGGATGCGTGGGATTTCCCCCTTTCTGGTCAATGTATCCCTGCTTCTGCTTAATTATTTTTATCCCCGGTGGGGATAAATTTATCCCCCCCTCAAAAGCCACGTTTCCACCGAAATTACCCAGAGACAATTTGTCCCAGGAACTAGGGATGCAAATTATCGATTAATTCATTAATCATTAATTGGTTGACCTTATCGATCGATTAACGATTAACTGATAAGCGGCTATTTTCCTGAGAATGTACATTTCTCACGGTATCAACAGTGTCTTTAACATAAAAAGCAAAATATTGCTTATATACTGAACAAAAATGCATGTTATATTGCTCAAATGATGTTTTATTGTAACAGTTGGGATACGGTACAGAATGGCATTTATGTAGTTTAACAAAATAAATTATGCACAGAAAATTAAAATACATAAAAAATAATTGTGCACTGGCTCACCTGTTGCAAACATTAAGCAACATAAAATAAATGTTAAATAAAAATCTATATGGATAGGCTTAGCCTAAACTATATTAAGTCTACATATAATAATCTATCTGGTAAACTACTTGAAAAACTTGAAACATTAGCAGCAGCACTTATTGATGCTTGGTCTGAGAAAGGTAACAGTAGATTACTAGACCTGGAAACTTCAAATATAGAACTGAAGGGATGTCAATTTTCACAAATTCCCATGATCGATCGTAATTTAAATTAACGGATCAATTATCCGTCTGCTGCAGTGCATATGGCCAACAGCATGACAGGGTTTGTTAAAAACGCTATGTTACTCACCAAATGAATGAGAATGGCTTTTAATCCAAATAAAGGGCAAGTAGGATTGTAAAATGTTTCGATGTGAATGATAATTAAATTAAATGAATTATTTAATAATCAAATATAACAACTAATAATACAACGTGTCACCACGCCGCCTCAGATGCGTGCTTGCAGTGTGTTGTAACGTTAGACGTGCACTGAAACGCACTGAAAACGGCAACTAAACCCCATGAATTCACAACGATTTAATAAAATAGTGTTCTGATGTTAGGCTATGTAATATGACAGTCCCAAATTAATCATCGTTATTATTAGTCGTGCATTGCTGCTTGAGCGGCGCACGCTGAATGAATAATCGTTGAGCACTTTGCTAGCGCGTTATTTAACTTAAACAAGCGCAACCTATATGATATTAATCCGATATATACAAAATAACATGATATTACAAATTATATCTGCACAAAATGACGTGAATGCACAAGTGAACTTGAGTTGCGTGCCATTCAGAATGACTCATGTTGTGGACGCGCTCTTCCTGGAACAATGCGACACGGCAACTAAACCCAAATACTTCACAATGTTTTATTACACTATTGTTCTCTTTATAATGTTATGTAATATGACAGTCCCAATAGTCATTATTAGTCGTGCATTGCCGTTTGAGCTGCGCGCGGCCGCGCGCTAAAGATTACGCTTCAACAATTCATAACCAAATGCATCCAATATGAGATAAATCAGATATAGATAGGCGTACACATAATAAACTATTACAACTTACATTTGCACAAAACAAAAGGCTGCGAATGCACACGAAAACTTATAGTCATGATGAAGGTGTAAAATAGTCCCAAACATAACTCCGGCACGCTCGCTTGTGTTTCGCGGTTGAGCAGCACGCACGCGCATGAACCTGCTTAATCGATGATCGATAAGTTTGATCGATTAATGTCTTATCGACAATTAATCGATCGCCGATTAATCGTTTGCATCCCTACCAGGAACTTTTTTCACAGGAACTTTTTTTGCCCCAGACCGGTTGCTTTCTGCGTTTACACCGCGGTCTGAAGTACCGGGAAGATTATAAACTGCGCGCGACTGCTCCTCCCAGTCTGCGGCGGACAGTAATCAGTTTTGAGCGCCACATTTATAATAAGTATGGAGGAGATTCAAACTGTGCTGCTTTGTGGTGTATTGGTTTACTAACGAGGTAATTAACAAAACGGCAGAAAAGAGACGAGCACTGATACTAAAGCGTGTTCAGAAAGCTCGTAATGCTATAAAATTAGACGATGCGGATATTGACCGTGACATGGCTGGGACGAACGCGCAGAAAATTTCCTGTTACACAAATACGCTTAATAAAGCCTGAACCTCGTCGTCAGTCCAGCTTTGGGTTTTTTTTTTTTTTTCAATTAAATTCCATATTTGCAGACAGGCGACTCTAGACTCAGACTTTACTGCATGAAGCCACAAACCGCAATAGATTTTTAAAAATGCCGGTTAAAATAGAATGCTGCGTGGAGTCATCCAATCAAAATGCGCCGTGAACACAGCCAAGTCCCGCCCCCCGAAAGTTCCTGAACTTTGAGAAAGTACTACCTCGCCAGCAGGGACTTTCGGAGGGGGAAATATTTACCCAGAACTTCATTTAGACCCTGATTCCTGCGGTGTAAACACACCGAGTACCAGCCCAAAGTTCCTAGTTCCTGGGGAAAGTTCCCGCCGTGGACACGCGGCTAAAGTGAACAGTGCTACTACATAGTGGCGAGACGGATCACAAAACTTATCACGGATCCGTGGTTTGATTAAAGTCAATTTTATTTTAAAATGCGCTACTTTGGCTGGCTCTGATGCTCAATATCCCGCCCACGGCGCTATCTGATTGGTTACACCTCACGAGTAATAGCCTATCAACACTTGCGAGACGGTTGCAGGGCCGCTGGGGAGTGTGTGTCGAAAGGAAGGCAGCATATTCAGCATATTACTGAAGAAGCGGGGAATAAACATCACAATCTGATTATCTGTTTCTATGATGACAAGCAGAGTTAGTGTCCCAGTCACACCACTGAGAATAGCCGGAGTTACACATATGGTGTTTCACTCAATTGAGGCTGGCACGAGTGATTTCAATGTTAAGTCAATGTAAAGACACGTTTATGCGCATCTAGAGGTCCTGCGGCGCGAATGAGGCGTTTAGCGCGGCTAATGCACTGATAAACGGTCCAAACTGATAAGCGGTCCGTGAAGCACAAAATAATAGCGCTGTTTCGTTCCGCTTTCATTACGCTTGCCATTTGATGTTGGGCAATGTGGTGGTGGTTGCGCCAGCGTGCATTTGATTGGAAATATTGAGCGCTATATCGAACATTTTTTTATATCGTTACCAACAATGGTGTACCGTCGATAAATACCGATACCGTTTTATCGACCAGCCCTACTTCTGGGGGGAATAAATCATGGGCTAATTCAAATTTTTGGGTGAACTATCCCTTTAAGTGCAGCCCTGAAGATCATACTTCCACATTGGGTATTTGTTATGACATTAAATTATAATATTCAAGTAGCTGAAACATACAAATTAATTGTACAATTGGTAAATATTAACATTAAACCCCAAATAATCATCAAGCAATATTAATAGTTATCAAATGGTTAGTTCCAGTCCTTGATTCTGATTGGTTTAATAGCTGTGTTTTATTCACGATAAAACACGACAACTACTGCTTCACCCAACGGTTCTATGTATCACTACACAACACCGCCAGCAACCACTCTTTTAGAAACTTAAACATATGTTCTCATTGATATTGTTCATTGAAGCTTATAGAGTAGAGTATTGTGAGAGATCAAGTAACCGAGTATACTAGGGGTGGAACGGTACACTGAAGTCACGGTTCGGTTCAGACATCACTGTTCGGTACGAGTTCGGTACAATGGAGGGAAAAGCAAAACAAAAATGCAGAAGGCAATTATTTTTATTGTGCGTGTCTCAGGCTGTACCACCTACAGTCTCTCCCCTGAGAAGCTGCGACAGCCTGCCCTGAGTGTGTAAAGTACGATGTAAACAAAATAAGACAATAAAACTGAAAATACAGCATCTCTTGTGTCCGGACGCACGAGCGCAAAATGTTGTCATTGCGGTGTGGGTGATCATGCGTGTTGGGTGCGTAGGCCACATTTCGCGTGGCGGTGTGCAGTGCACGGCTTTTCTTGTAACAGCGCGCGCGGCTCCGTATCCGAAGATGCACGGACTTCAAGCCGAATCTGGCCAAGCATGTACATCTCACCGCACCGGCACCCAGTTCTTGCATCTAAATTAGTACATTAACTAAATGAGCCTAAAATAGCAGACAAGCCCTTTAAATAAAAATAAATGGCCATGTTTTATAAAAAGGTCACAAAACGAAATAAAAATGTTTAGAAATTATGTAAGATAACGTTAATTTAGTTGTAGGTAACGTTCTCATATCCATTTTTTTTTCTTCTTCTAATGTTACAAGGAATAATCGTGTTTACTGCTTTGCACGATTCTTTGAGAATCAAGAAGTGTGTGGTTTTGGTGTAGCCTACTAAAGTGTACTAAAATAAACAGTCACGAGTGTACCTTTACTTCTTCTCGCCGCTGATTCCTGATGGTTTAGAGCAGGGGTCGGCAAGTAACTTTGGCCGCGGGCCAATATTTTTTTTATCCAGTAGATGGCGGGCCAGCTACATGGAATAGGCCTATTCGTTACGGTGAAATCACAAAATATAATGCCCACAAACGTGTCCCTACTACTTGATATACAACCACTGATGAGCATAATCGGTTTTGATGAAGAAAAAAAAACGAAAAAAAAAAAAACTATACACATGCAGAGTAGAACCCAGAACCTTTTACACACTTGACGAAAGTTCTACCACTGGACCATTTAAGCACACGAGAAAGTGTCGCGGATACATCTCATTAAAGATAAATTAAAACCCATGTACTATTTAAATCGATTGTTGGACGTGTTATTGTACATCTGATTTAGCATTGTATTACCAATGGACTGTACAACTTTTAAACTTTATTCCTGTTTTTAAATTATTATTTATTCGGGACACAAGAGGTCTGCGCGGGACTGTTTTTTCCGTCCTGCTCCCACAAGGTTCAATTCAGCAACCGCTTAAAATACTTAAAAGTAAAAGCTTAAAAGTGTTCACCTGCTTTAAAAATTTAGATCTCGTTTTCAGAATCTCAAATCTCAAAAACAAGCCGTTTTTCATTTTTTTATTTTTGGTTTTAATTTGGGGGGAAAAACGATTGAACGAATGATACACGGCAGTGATGCGCGGGTCAATGTATAAACAACCCGCACCCGACCGACGTTTTCAACCCGCCCGCAACTCGAACCGCAAACAAAAGAAAGAAAATATTGTACCCGACCCGCTTCCTGGCCCGCATATTGGGCCATAGACGTAGGAAGGGTGCGCATTTTTCTGAATGCTGTGTTTTGTAATAAAGGCTTGATTTATTCATTTATTTCGTTTCATTTTCTTAACAATTAAGATGCTGCATGTGTTTATCCAGTCTAATCGAAGTGTGCGTCTCTCCTCCGAATTTCCCAACAAAAACCCCGCCCCCTCTCAGCAAATAGCTACATAAAACTCGCATGACTGAGCTATATGCGTTTAAAAGTAGCCTATTAAAATGGCACAATGGCATTGCTCAGTTCAACGTTTTGGGAAATCGGGCATTTTGTCCAGCTTCAGCTCTTATTCAAAAGTTAATAACGGGCTCAACATTCAGGTAAATAAGGATTTCCCACTGTCATCTCTGCTGCAGACTGAGCTCGTGCGTCATCCTCGCGCAGTTATTCAGCCAATAAAGTGTAGACCTATGTATTTCATAGAACATTATGTCTAGTAGCCTACTATATAAATTACAATGGTTTAATTGGCATCTTTATTTCAAACGACCCGACCGACCGCGACCCGAATAGCCTATCATTAAAAATATTTTTGGATGACTCGTAACCGCGGGTGACCGCAGGCACTCGTCGCTCATTAAACGGACTTCCAAAATAATCCGGCGGGCCAGAAAATATTGCTGGCGGGCCAGTTTTGGCCCGCGGGCCGCCAGTTGCCGACCCCTGGTTTAGAGGACAATTTCACAGAGTGGCACCCTGTCGTTTCAAAGAATAGTGCACCGGTGAGCGCGAAGTATAAATGCCTCGTCCATTTAGGGAGGCGGGCGCGCAAACCCATAGAACCCGGGCAGGGCTACAGAACCCGTGTATCTAACAGTAGTTCCGCATTACATGAATTATTTGCACGCAAGTTTTATTTATTTTTATACCGTGTATTCTCCGTGTAAATTCGTGCACCGAACCGTGACGCCCGTACCGATTCGGTTCAATACGAATACATGTACCGTTCCACCCCTAGTGTATACAGCATTTTCCTTCAGGTCAGTCCCATATTCGTTATTAAAAATCAGTTTGAATGTCCACTGCGATATCTTGTCCTTTTAACAGTTAAGCGGTTTTCCTTGGCCTGACGCACGTCATTTGTCAGATGCGTCTTGCTTCTCCTTGTTCACAACAAGTTTGTCCTTTCAATATAAAAGTCCTCTCTACTGACTGACTCGCTCATAAAGACTTTGTTGAAATAATTTAACTTCTGTTGCTGTTTACGGTCAGGGACAATTTTTTTTTCCCAGTGGAAGGAAGGCTTTTTTACTTCATGAAGTGATTTTACTTTATGAAGTGATTTTACTTCATGAAAGTTGCACAGTGCACTAATACATATTTTTGTCTTTAATATTTGTATTGTGTGGTAACCGTTTTATATAAGCAATAAGGCTAGTGCTTTGTAAGGGATAATGAACACGCAAGCGGAGGGGTCTTCCATCAGCCTGAAGGGGGTTTATTTTGAGAGATCAACCAGCTGAATGTACATTATCCCTCTAATTACATGGCTACTTGCCACATAAGTAAATAATTAGACCCAAAATATTGATCTGAGTCTAAATATTTTATTAGGTCTTTAACGCAAAGTTTCCACGGAGTTCTGTTGCAGCGCGGCAAGTTCAAACCAGATGGACATAATACGTTATACAGTCATACCACTTATTACACAGCATTTTGCCACATCAATAATTATGAAGATAAAGCGATATTGATTCAGATTACACTGTTGGATTATAAGATACAAACAGGTACGATTTTAAAACCGTGTAAAACCGTTTAAATCAAACTATTTGAATTATTGTGAGCGACACAACCGGTTTAAAGCAAAGACACAAATTGTCCACTATAGAAACATCTGTTGTGACTGTTGTGTCAAAATGCTCTTCGTCCACACCAGTGTCTTCAAGTGTTTTCTCGTCCACAGTGAAACATCTGAAAATGCTTAAATCACCTTCCTGCGCATGCGTAAAATGTCATAAATACTCACTGAGGTGCAAACCTTAATAAAGTTCATAGGGCATTTTGCTGATAAAATAAATCATCCCAGAAAAATAGCATATCGCTTATTAGTGTGTCCATATCACAGTACAGTTCCAATCGCAATTCCATGTATGGTCTAAAATTGCCTGTTTTGCTACAGGACAGCAACTGCAAGTAAATATTTTTACTTCATGCACATAGAGGGCCCTTATGGGTATGATAGGCGTCACATGACTTGTCTTGACAAAGGACACCTCGACACTTGGTCAAGTGGAATAAGTTAAATTGAACTATAACCAGTTCTACAAAAGACAGCAATGTTGTTATTCAGTTTGAGGCAGCCTAATGTTGATTCAATTCAATTTAATCCCAATGTAGATGTTGCAAGATGAGATTCATCTGTAAAGCAGATCTACAGAAAACAATAATGCCATCATCCAGCCTCATTCAGTTCGACTTTTGTTCTCATCCGATGATGTCAGTCAGTGTGGTCATATTGATAAATAGGCTATATGTCGAACGTCGCATTACGAAACCGGAAAACAGAAGGCATCGCTTCCGGTTCAGGTCTTTTGTATGTGCTTCATGCATTTTTTTACTGTTTTACTCAAGATAACTTAAAAGGAGCGAGCAAAGATGATCATAACCAATGTCCCTCGCATGTGAAGATCGATATTTAAAAGTAAAAAAAAAAAAAAATCTTCACACTAACGTTAATATATTTAAATAGAATAAAACGCCAATAACAAAATGAGATAGGTAGGTTAGCTGATTACCTTAAAATTCCATAGATATCGGCGTCAGTTCATACGGCTGTTAACACTTTCTATGACAAGCGGAAGCGATGCCTTCTGTTTTCCGGTTTCGTAATGCGACGTTCGACATATAGCCTATTACTGAAAGTTAAGTGTCTTTCATACCCCAACTGAGCAAGCCAGTGTTGTCGTGTTTAGTTCAGATCAATAACAGGATTCAAGATTCAGGGTTTATATTAAGCCAGGATTAGGCATTAGTTTAAATAGGAGATTCAAGTAGCTGTTATAAGCATGCCTTAAAAAACGACTAGTGTGCATCTTGAGACAAAACAATGGCACAGATATATTTTAAAATATGACAGTGTTAGTTGCTTTCAGTTAAAACAGCTCAAACATGCATTTTAGTCTGGGACTAGGCTTAAGCCTTTTGTGTGAAACTTGGGGGTAGTCGACTAAAAATTAATTAAACAAAACATGACATGGTTGACTAAATACCATGAAAAAAAACCCCTCAAAAGTACATTTGATTTAGAACTAAGACTTAATAAATAAATAGCTGACAAAATTAGTTTGATGGCCCTTCAAGGACAATGTTGATTCAGGTGAGAGAGAACTTACGAGCATCTCTTCAACCTTAGGCATTGTCCTGTACCAGTGGTTGTTTAGCCCTGCAATGTTTAAGGATCTGGGGAAAACGGAAGCCTCCAACCCAGTGAAGTTGTGCTCTACCAGAGAGGAGGCATTCAGCTAATTTGCTATCACGATGATGCTACTGCTTTTCAGCTGGTCAGTCAAGACTCAACTCGAGTTTCTCTACAACTTGAGTCAAAACCTCCAGTAATTCCTCATGAGCAGGGTAGAGGAATTGCATTTCCTTGAATTTCCCTAGGCTTGCCACATCCAACTCAGAGCCAGAAATACCCAACACCGGGCCTTTGTTCAGATCAGAAGAAACTGCTTGGGGGCTTCTGGGTCTGAAACAAAGGCTTCTGGGTTGGCTGGTGAGAACTGAGGAAAAAGCAGAACTGAGGAAAAAGCAGAGCACATGACAATCACCAACTCCATTTGTGACCCCCATGATCTGATCTACCCCAAACCACGGGGGAACACGAGCCTCGTTTTGTCTGAATTGACCTTTCGCAAAACCCCGCCCTCGAACGGTTCTCGTCCAATCCTAGCTCAGCAACTGTAACTAAGGAGAAGGCCCTCCGTCAAACATTGCGATTTCAGCAAGATAGTGAAACGATGCGCCTATGGCAGTGAGGTCTGCACGGGCTTAAAACTTAAGCCCGAACCCGGCCCGTACCCGAAATAATTTAACCTGACCCGACCCGAACATTACGGTTACATTTTAAGCCTGACCCGAGGTCCGTTTCTCACTTTTTTTTTCATATGCTGTATTTTATGATTGCTTGCAACTATAATTAAAAAAATAGGCTACATGTACAAACACCGTTTCACTACGGCACTGCGGCCCCCTCATCAGTCAGCAAACAAGAGGAAAAAAAGAGAAAAGCACGGACTTACTAATTACGAAACTTTGATGTGGTTGAACAGGTACACAGTCACAAATTCCTCTGGAACTCAAACATTAAACTTCAAAACAAAGTTCGCGCAGTTGCACAACTATTTACACAAATAAATCCTTCTCAGTCGGCTACGAGTTATGAATGAAGAGAACAGCATTGAGAGTTGATGGTTTCAGCGCGTCCTCTGATTGCAGTGTTGTGACTGAAATAGCGTGCGGGAGCACATGCGCAAAACAGTTTTGTAAAATGATATATGATCAAATAAAAATTATTGATATATAATTTTACAAAACTGTTTTGTGCATGTGTTCCCGTGCGCTATTCTGTCTATACTTTCTGTCGTGCCCTGGAGGATATGTCTGTGCGTACCTCAAAACCAATCACTTATAATGTAAGGAGCTCAACCCAGCCATGGCTATGTGTCTGGTTCTCAATTGTTTGACGGGCGTAGTAACAATAACTAAGGGGAGTGGCTGTTGCGAACTGTCAATTACAGTAGGTCTATAGATAACAGTCATGATATTGTGGCTTTAAAGCAATATTTTTTAAAGTAGTAGGATATAAACAAATGTGACGTGACTTGACTGGATAATGTCGAATTGCAAAGCTCATGCAAATATATCCACAATAGCCTGGTTCTACCAGACTCTCATACATTTAATTTGTACAGAGAGTCTGGCCACTCTCCATTGACAAGCGTTAACTTCCTTGAAGGCGGGTACTCTGTTGAAGTTTAAAACTATTGGATCTGCCCAGAGCCACTCTGGATCTGCCATAACCAATCGCTAACGTTTGGTCGTGAGTCTCGTGATGTATGTCAATTTAAACTAGCACACGACCTCAACGTTGTCTAAACAGACCTCTCATCAGTCTGGATGTCGGGATGTTTAACAGTATAGAGCTGCGACAGTATTTCAGACTTTGTTGTTAGTATACCACAAAATTAATCTTTGCAAACTCAGTTTCTCCATACTCCCTTTCAATTTCTTCTCCTTCGTTCTTAACTTTGATGTTTGTACTGTGCATTTAGGCTTTGTATACGTTTCACAACTTTATTAAAACAATAATTGAGAGAATCTTCAGAAAGGCGCTCTCTTCTCCGGAGGAAATATTTCCGCTTCACTCACTCTGATACATGTTGTTGGGTTTGATGTTTTACATGTCTAAATGTTTTTGATGTCTTTTTTGATTTACTTTTTTTTTTGCCTTAGACCTTATGGCGCTGAAAGAGGAGAGTGAAGAACTGAATGAAATAGAAAAGAAAGATCAGAGGCCTTTCTCCTGCCAACAGTGTGGGAAAAGTTTCAAACGAAAAAGTAATCTTAATTACCACATGAAAGTTCACACTGGAGAGAGCCCTTTCACTTGCCAACAGTGTGGAATGAGTTTCACTCAAATAGGAAGCCTTAACAGGCACATGAGAATTCACACCGGAGAGAAACCTTACTCATGCCCTCAGTGCGGACAGAGATTCTATCAACATGGAAACCTTAAAATCCACATGAGAATTCACACTGGAGAAAAGCCTTACACATGCTCTCAGTGTGGAAAGAGATTTGATCAACATGGAAACTTTAGAGTCCACATGAGAATTCACACTGGAGAGAGCCCTTTTACCTGCCAACAGTGTGGAAAAAGGTTCAACAGAAAAGGAAACCTTAATTATCACATGAGAATTCACACTGGAGAGAAGCCTTCCATATCACATCAGAGTGGAAACCTTAAAGTCCACATGAAAATTCATATGGGAGAGACATCTTTTTCATGCCCTCAGTGTGGAAAGATATTTGATCATCGTGGAAACCTTAATGTCCACATGAGAACTCACACTGGAGAGAAGCCTTTTACTTGTAAACAGTGTGGGAAAAGTTTCAACCGAAAAGGAAACCTAAATTACCACATGAGAATTCACTCCGGAGAGAAACCTTTCACATGCTCTCAATGTGGAAAGAGTTTCTACCAACATGGAAACCTTAAAAGCCACATGAAAATGCACACTAAAGAGAAGCCTTACACATCCCCTCAGAGTGGAAAGAGATTTGATCAACATGGAAACCGTAAAATCCACATGACAAATCACACCGGAAAGAGCCCGTTCACCTGCCAACAGTGTGGAAAAAGTTTCACTCAAATAGGAAGCCT
This sequence comes from Phoxinus dragarum, assembly GCA_033366665.1. NCBI lineage: Eukaryota > Metazoa > Chordata > Actinopteri > Cypriniformes > Leuciscidae > Phoxinus > Phoxinus dragarum. The sequence goes on along the minus strand of JARPMJ010006680.1, from coordinate 20,836 downwards.
TAACAGGCACATTAGACTTCACACTGGAGAGAAGCCTTACAAATGCGCTCAGTGTGGGATGAGTTTCTATCAACATGGAAACCTTAAAGTCCACATGAGACTTCACACTGGAGAGAAGCCTTACAAATGCCCTCAGTGTGGAATGAGTTTCTATCAACATGGAAACCTTAAAGTCCACATGAGAAACTCACACCGGAGAGAAGCCTTTTACCTGTGAACAGTGTGGGAAAAGTTTCAACCGAAAAGGAAACCTTAACTACCACATGAAAGTTCACACCAGAGAGAGCCATTTCACCTGCCAACAGTGTGGAAAAAGTTTCACTCAAAAAGGAATCCTTAACAGGCACAAGAGAATTCACTCCGGAGAGAAATCTTTTTCATGCCCTCAGTGTGGAAAAAGTTTCTATCAACATGGAAACCTTAAAGTCCACATGAAAATTCACACTGGAGAGAGCCTTTTTACCTGCCAACAGTGTGGAAAAAGTTTCAACCGAAAAGCAAACCTTAGAGTTCACATGAAAATTCACACTGGAGAGAGCCGTTTCAACTGTCAAGAGTGTGGAATAAGTTTCACTCAAATAGGAAGCCTTAACAGGCACATGAGAATTCACAACGGGGAGAACACTTATAAATGCCCTCAGTGTGGAAAGAGATTTAATCAACATGGAAACCTTAAAGTCCACATGAGAAATCACACCGGAAAGGAGAGGTTGTTCACCTGCCAACAGTGTGGGAAAAGTTTCAAACGAAAAGGAAACCTTAATTACCACATGGCAGTTCACACTGGACAGAGCCCTTTCACCTGCCAACAGTGCGGAAAAAGTTTCACTCAAATAGGAAGTCTTAACAGGCACATTAGACTTCACACTGGAGAGAAGCCTTACAAATGCCCTCAGTGTGGAATGAGTTTCTATCAACATGGAAACCTTAAAGTCCACATTAGACTTCACACTGGAGAGAAGCCTTACAAATGCTCTCAGTGTGGAATGAGTTTCTATCAACATGGAAACCTTAAAGTCCACATGAGAACTCACACCGGAGAGAAGCCTTTTACCTGTGAACAGTGTGGAAAAAGTTTCAACCGAAAAGGAAACCTTAATTACCACATGAAAGTTCACACCAGAGAGAGACATTTTACCTGCCAACAGTGTGGAAAAAGTTTCACTCTAAAAGGAATCCTTAAGAGGCACATGAGAATTCACTCCGGAGAGAAACCTTATTCATGCCCTCAGTGTGGAAAGAGTTTTGATCAACATGGAAACCTTAAAGTCCACATGAGAATTCACACTGGAGAGAAGCCTTACAAATGCCCTCAGTGTGGAAAGAAATTTGATCAACATGGAAACTTTAAGGTTCACATCAGAATTCACAGTGGAGAGAGCCCTTTTACCTGCCAACAGTGTGGAAAGAGTTTCAACCGAAAAGGAAACCTTAAATACCACATGAAAATTCACACTAGAAATAAAGAATTTTCATCAACATGCAAACCTTGAACTTTACATGAGAATTCACACTAGAGAAAAGCTTTTTATCTGCCAACATTGTTGAAGAACTGGTGGAAGTTTCAACCGAAAAGGAGTCCTTAACCACTTTTAGGTTCAAAGATCGCAGATGTCCTCAGATTTTTGTTGTTTAACATTCACCCCATGTTAAAGCATCAGACTCTTAATTTATCTGGGCAAACATTAGAAAAGATTAAAGAGTATCATTAGAAAGATTTAAGACTTTAGATATTTGACCACTATTTATGAAAAAAACTGGGTTGCAGTGACATTCATTTCTTATTTTCTGTCAGGAGTGCAGAATTTTTTTCTGTAACAACAATTACAGTCTGTAATTTTTTTTATACTTTGAATAGAATAATTCAGTTCTTTCATATTCACGTACGTCTGCTCTGGTTTATTTGTGTTCACCTAGCTTCAATGAACAGCATCCGTTAGGGCTCTTAGTACAAAAGTGCGCAAATTTGGAGAAATGTTGATTTTTCACATGCTTAGAAAATATTTTGTCATACAGAATACCATTTCTATTCATTTCATTCTGCAATCTGAAGAGCTAAAACAGCGTACATAGCGCTGTTCCTGGTTTGCATTAGATATGATCTCATTGCTCTCTCATTTGGTGTAGAGCTGTCTTTTGCATGACTATATTCCACCCCTTCTGTATGACGCTTTCATGTGCACTTCCTCCTTTGCATTTCCGTGAAAAACACTTTCAAAGAAACCTTTCTACACATGAAACAAGAAGCTAATAAAGATTATGATGGTATATGATTTGTGTGTGATTTTCATGCGACTTGGGGTATATTCAAATTAATAAAGAATGTTTACATTATACATGCTTAGCATGTGTAGCTATTAGCTCCATATAAAATGCTAAATATAACATTTTAACAACATGTGACACAAATCTGCATTACATCGCGATCGGAAGTTAATGCAAACACTCAATAGTGGTTTAAAGTGAGTTTTAAGTAAAAGTGTAATATTACCCAGATAGCACATGTAAGTCTGCAAGATGTCTGTTAAAGATCACTTCATCTGGAAAGCATCTGCTGTTTACTAACATTTGCTAGACATCTTTAAGATTTCAGGTTTACATAAAACTCTAAAATAAATTTTCTAAACGTCTATTTGACATCTGACAGGATACGTCATATAGACGAATTGCAGATGAGCAAAAACAAAAATTACGTCTTCCAGAGGTAAACGCGCAAATCAAATAGACGTCTCTGATGTACCGTATTTTCCGGACTATAAGTTGCACTTTTTTTCATAGTTTTGCTGGTCCTGCGACTTATAGTCAGGTGCGACTTATATCAAACTTAATTCATACTGACTGAGATGAACCAAGAGAAACCATTACCGTCTACTAGGGCTGGTATGGATTTTTTCTTACTGTGGTTGAAAAGCAAGAAATTCCCCCGGTATAGAAATAAACCGCTTTAAATAGTGGTTGAAATAGTAAAATTTTCATCAGGCAGTAATTATATTATATTCCATATTTATGTTTACATAATATAATGTTATTTTATTATTTTAATTTAATCTATGTTGATTACCGGTATATGAAAAGTGAACAGCATGAGTAGGATCATAAGATGGGTCAGAGATTATTTTGACCACTTTATTAAGATTTGTTTTGTAAAAAGCCTTTCTTTAAATCGAATTTCGTTTTGTATAATTTTTTATTTTATTTTTTTGTATAAATTTATTTATGTATTTTAATCAATGTTTCATCAACGAATTGCCTGGAATTAATAAATAAGAAGTAAAAAAAGCTAATATTGCAGACATAATCAGGACGCGGAGGCGCCCGTGCGATCTCTTGCATTGCATTTCGTAGAGAAGACTGTACTCTGTGAAAATATTTATTTATTTTTGTCAATGTGCGCCGATCGGAATTCTGGGGATACAACATAGCCAATAGGCTATACTACGGACTTTAGCCGTTAAATATCTTTGCTGCATTGGATCATTGTAATATCCAATGAGTGCATCAGAAAGATCAAGACCGCCCATGTATTTATTGTACTCGAGCACTGCTTTTGGAATCGGGATGCTCTCTCTTCTCCAGACACCGTCAGCACTCTTCACACGTCGGTTTACGCTGTCATTACAGTAAGCTTTGTGTATAGTTGAGCACATTGTGACTTCTCTAGTGTCTTTCCATTTTACAAACAGGAAAATTGCCATTTCTGAGCCAACGAATTTCTCCTCTTTTCGCCTTCCTGCTGAGGTCGTTGATTTGGGTTTTTGGAAAGCCTATTCTATTAGTCCGTATGGTGCCACAAGCTAGAGTCTTTTTGGACAGTAAATCCACGAAGAGAGTTGGTCTGGTATAAAAATTGTCCATAAAAATATGATAGCCCTGTCCAAGCAGACTAAAATCTAAAAGCTGAATGACCGATTCATAGCTGAGGCCTTTACCTGTGTCTTCGGATTTGCCCTCACACACAAAAAAGTTCCAGGTGTATGCAGACAATGAATCAGCAAGGACAAACAATTTGTAGCCCCATTTTGTGGGCTTGTCCTTCATATATTGTTTCAGCCCAATTCTTGCCCTTGATGCAACCATACGTTCATCCACTGCCAGTTGCCTTTGTGGTTGAAAATATGTCTTGCACGCAGAAACAATGCTGCCATAGAGGGGTTTTATTTTGAATAGTCTGTCATAGCCAGGGCTTCCCTTTTTTTTTTTTTGTTATCTTCATCCTCTTTTAGATCACAGAGATGAAGGTTCCAAGAAATGCTAAGAAAACGGGATCTGGACATTGCAGAACGAGGAAAAGGAAAACTATAAATGTCCTTTGTTAACCAGTAATCCACCAAAGTCTTTGCATTTACCAATCCCATATAGATTAAAATGCCAATGTAGCACAAAAAGTCTTTCACAACGAGCGGTATCCACATGAATTTCTTACCCGACTCAGCCCTCTTTGCAGCATAGGCATTCGTGTTTCTTATTATTGATTCAATAACAGACGTGGTGAAAAATAACTGAAAAAGCTCAAGTGGTGAATACGCAGCATTTCTGATGAGCTGAGGTCCTGGTGGTCGTTTTGGTGCAAATGGGAACAAAACTGGGTCCTCGTCTGCGTCTGTTTCAGTGTGCCAGCTTTCTGCATTAGAAGAAGATGGCTGAGCACTCTTCCTTCTTTCTGAAGTCCCAGCTCTCCCTCTCCCTCTCTCTCTTGTGGGGGTGGCTGTGGGGGTTGGGTGCACAGGTGTGCTTGAGGACTGTGGCGTCTCTGCGTGACTTGGAGGAATCCAGTCGTCATCAGATGAACTTGCACTGTAACACAAAAAATAATAAACTTGTAAATATCTGAATACTCGCGTCTATTTATTGTTTATTCGTTACGATAAACACGGACCACTAACAGCCATTTGCGCATTGGAGAGCGCGCATTGGTAAGCGCCAGTGTTGGGTATAGTTACTTTATAAAGTAGTTAATTAGGTTACAACGTTGCCATCAATTAAAAGTAATCAGTTATGTTACAGCGTTATCTATTCATAAAAGTAACGCGTTAGAGTACTCATGCGTTACCAAAAATTAAAAGCCATTTGCAGCGCCTCACACATGCTGCAGCTTAATTGACAGACACGGCCCCCTTTAAATGCACCTAGAAGTCGTGACTCCTGGCAATGAATAACTGTCACGGTGCGGGTTGTTCCTTGTTGTTGTCTGTCATGTGATTCCTTGTTTGCCATGTGTCTTGTTAATTGTCTGATCATTGTTCCCAGGTGTTTCTTATTAGCCACGCCCCCTTGCTATCTTGTTAGTCTTGTTTGCCTGTGTATTTATAGCCCTTGTGTTTCACTTGTTACCTTGTCAGTTGTTGTACATGTATGGTTGCTGCTAGTTTGGTCCTGCTCGGGTTTTGTTTCTTTGTCACTCGTGTTCTTTATTATTTTGTTCTATGTGTGATTTCATTAAAACCCTGCGGATAGATCCTCGCCTTTGCCTACTTTCTCCAGCTCATTACAGAACAACTGACCCAAAACATGGATCTAGCAGGAAGTAACCAGGATCTTGTGAGAGTGCTTTGCTCCTTTTTTCAGGATGGCCAGCCCATCGAAAGGTATGTGGAGAAGTTTTTGGCTTGCTGTCATCTAGCACCATTAGATGACACTCAGCTTATGGACCTTTTTTGGAGCGGGCTGGATGAGAACATCGCCCTAATGTTAATGGAGGATTACACTGGCTGGACCCTGGCCCAATATATAGATTTGGCTCTGCGGCTGGGTGGATCTTCCTTCACTGTTGGCGAGGTTAAGAAGGACATGTTCCCTAAACGTTTTTTGGTGAAGGGCATCACACTCCAAGATCCAGTGGCCACGGAGCTTGGCCAGCGTTTCCCATCTTTGCCCACTCTAATTTTGGCAACTCCAGTGCTCACACCGCTCGCAAGCACGTTCACGCCAGAGCCTCATCCTATCATGGCCACTGCTGAGCTTCACGTCACTTCTGCCGATCCAGAGACTGTTCACGTCACTTCTGCCGATCCAGAGACTGTTCACGTCACTTCTGCCGATCCAGAGACTGTTCACGTCACTTCTGCCGATCCAGAGACTGTTCACGTCACTTCTGCCGATCCAGAGACTGTTCACGTCACTTCTGCCGATCCAGAGACTGTTCACGTCACTTCTGCCGATCCAGAGACTGTTCTCGTCACTTCTGCCGATCCAGAGACTGTTCACGTCACTTCTGCCGATCCAGAGACTGTTCACGTCACTTCTGCCGATCCAGAGACTGTTCACGTCACTTCTGCCGATCCAGAGACTGTTCACGTCACTTCTGCCGATCCAGAGACTGTTCACGTCACTTCTGCCGATCCAGAGACTGTTCACGTCACTTCTGCCGATCCAGAGACTGTTCACGTCACTTCTGCCGATCCAGAGACTGTTCACGTCACTTCTGCCGATCCTGTTCACGTCACTCCTGCCGATCCAGAGACTGTTCACGTCACTCCTGCCGAGCCTGAGCTCCACGTCAGCCCTGCCGAGCCTGAGATGCTCCAAGTCACGTCTGCCCACCCAGAGGCCGTTCAAGTCACGTCTGCCTATCTAGAGCCTGCCCTTCACGCCAGTCCAGCCGAGCCTGCCCTTCACGCCAGTCCAGCCGAGCCTGCACTTCACGCCAGTCCAGCCGAGCCTGCACTTCACGCCAGTCCAGCCGAGCCTGCACTTCACGCCAGTCCAGCCGAGCCTGCACTTCACGCCAGTCCAGCCGAGCCTGCACTTCACGCCAGTCCAGCCGAGCCTGCACTTCACGCCAGTCCAGCCGAGCCTGCACTTCACGCCAGTCCATCCGAGCCTGATACTGACAGCGTCATGCCCGCCGAGCCAGTGTCTGCGCACAAGATGGCCGCCGCCGAGCCAGTGTCTGCGCACAAGATGGCCGCCGCCGAGCCAGTGTCTGCGCACAAGATGGCCGCCGCCGAGCCAGTGTCTGCGCACAAGATGGCCGCCGCCGAGCCAGTGTCTGCGCACAAGATGGCCGCCGCCGAGCCAGTGTCTGCGCACAAGATGGCCGCCGCCGAGCCAGTGTCTGCGCACAAGATGGCCGCCGCCGAGCCAGTGTCTGCGCACAAGATGGCCGCCGCCGAGCCAGTGTCTGCGCACAAGATGGCCGCCGCCGAGCCAGTGTCTGCGCACAAGATGGCCGCCGCCGAGCCAGTGTCTGCGCACAAGATGGCCGCCGCCGAGCCAGTGTCTGCGCACAAGATGGCCGCCGCCGAACCAGTGCCAGCGTCTGTTCCTGAACCAGTGCCAGCGTCTGTTCCTGAACCAGAGCCAGCGTCTGTTCCTGAGCCGGACCCAGCGTCTGTTCTGGAACCTGTTTCTGTGTTTGTGTCTTTTCTTGTGGCCGTTACTGTTCTGGTGTCTGTTCCTGGGCCGGCGTCCTTTCCTGTTTCTGAGTCTGCTCCTGGGTCTCCAGACAAGATTGTCGCTGTTCCTGAGCCGGTGTCTGTCGCTGTTCCTGAGCCGGTGTCTGTCGCTGTTCCTGAGCCGGTGTCTGTCGCTGTTCCTGAGCCGGTGTCTGTCGCTGTGCCGGGTTCTGTTCCTGTACCGTGGTCACCCGAGTGGTCGTCTCTCCGCCATGGCCGCCTGAAGGACCTGCCCCGTCCCGGCCGCCTGCACGGTCTTCACCGCCGTGGCCGCCCGAGGGGTCTTCACCGCCGTGGCCGCCCGAGGGGTCTTCACCGCCGTGGCCGCCCGAGGGGTCTTCACCGCCGAGGGTCCTGCTCCGCCCTGGCCACTTGCACAGCCTGCTCCGCCCTGGCCGTCTGTCCAGCCTCAATCTCCAGGCCCTCTTCCGCTCCACGGGCCTGGCCCTCCATCCCTCCCCCGAGTCCGCCTCCGCTTCACCGCCCACCTGAACTTTCATGTTTTGTTTTTGTTGTCTTTGTTTTTTTTTCCCTTATGGGCGTCAGGAGCCGCCCATAGGGGAGGGGCTATGTCACGGTGCGGGTTGTTCCTTGTTGTTGTCTGTCATGTGATTCCTTGTTTGCCATGTGTCTTGTTAATTGTCTGATCATTGTTCCCAGGTGTTTCTTATTAGCCACGCCCCCTTGTTATCTTGTTAGTCTTGTTTGCCTGTGTATTTATAGCCCTTGTGTTTCACTTGTTACCTTGTCAGTTGTTGTACATGTATGGTTGCTGCTAGTTTGGTCCTGCTCGGGTTTTGTTTCTTTGTCACTCGTGTTCTTTATTATTTTGTTCTATGTGTGATTTCATTAAAACCCTGCGGATAGATCCTCGCCTTTGCCTACTTTCTCCAGCTCATTACAATAACGTCAGTCATCCGACTAAATTAACACTGCAGGATAACAATAACAGGAAAGACAGTCATCAATAGGCTATTCCACATAGCGTTTTATTTATTTATTATCACAGAACATATTAATCAAAATTTACACCTTCCCAGCCCGGGTAGTAGAGATGCGCGGATGGGCTATTATTTCAATAAAAAAATAAATAATTATAATGCCGATATTATTTCAGTATAGAAATGCAGACATCCCAAGTCTACCGGAAGCATATTGATAGCGGCTCACTGATGCCCGTGAATTAGTTAAAACAGGGTTCTCAAGTTTTATCAAAAGCTTGGAGTGAGATCACATGCGGTTAGGGGAGGAGCCCTAATGGAGCCCCGCCCCCACCCCTCAATTTTACCCATTGTTCATAATTAACCAGCACAAATAGAAATTTTAACAATTGGTAAATCTGATAAATGACAGAGCAATTTATCACATCAAATATACTCTTTAAAGGGGAGATGAAGCACTCAATCAAGTTTACATAATTTACAAGATGGATTTCCACTATAATCAAAAATTATATAAGAAACGTGAAAAATGTAAGGATATAAAATAAAAAATAAAAAAACTTTTAACTTTCGCGGCCAGGGCGCCGCCATTTTGCAGAATTCTAACCTGTGACGTCACGGGGTTGGTTGGCTCTGTGTGCAGTGAATGACAGAGATAGAGATGGAGTGAATGACAGAGATAGTGAAACTGAAAGAGACATTGAAAAATAGAGATAGTGAATGACAGAGATAGTGAAAGACAGAGATAGTGAAATACAAAGATAGCAATAGTCAGAGTAACGTTAAGTTAGTGAAAGAGACAGTGAAAGACAGGTAGCTGCTTACCTAGCCTAGTAGCCTAGTAATAGTGATGGAGACTGAGGAGCCACAGGACAGAAGAACACGAAAAGGAGGCCACTATTGTATAGCTCCTGGCTGTACAAATGAATTTTATAGGGTCAAAGCAAAGGACAAATCAGTCCATTTTCATAAACTTCCGCTAAAACGGACAAATGTACTGCTGCGCTGGCTCACGGCTCTGAAGAGAAAGAGCCCTCCGATGGGTGCTGACTCTCGGGTTTGCAGTGAACATTTTCTGGAGGAGGATTACATTGAGGAGAAGACCTTTGAGTTTGGTAAACTAGTTGTTCGACGGACCAACAGACTAAAGCCTGAAGTTGCTCCGTCTGTCTTCAATTTCACTACATATAATGTGTGCTCTACGGACTGCCCAACATACTCTGACAACAGCGGGACAGAGGCATCAGTCCGCCGTAGGGAAAGGGCGCTAAAACGCGCCAGTCAGGCAGGGAAGAGACAGGTAGGGCATTCACAGAAGTCAGCATCAAAGATGCCCACACCAAATAAACAATATTCACCAACATCTATTAAACGTAGATGATCATCATGAGCATCTTAGTCTAAACAGCAGCTCTCATAAACACCTGTTACCGCTCCAAACCTAAAAACGGCCCCTAACCTTTCCATAGCAGCATGATTTATCTGATGTAGCCTATCAATACAACAGCCAAAATGACTCCGAAATTCAAAATAAACAACACCTGGGCATGAAAGCATTCACCTAAATCTCGGGTTCTGATTTGATTCACTAGCCAGAGAAGGACGTCAACACACGATAGAAACCTCGAAGAAATATTTCTTGCCGTGACTCCAACTTCCCACAGCAGTCAGGCTAACACTTTACTCCATACTCCAAACGTTTTACCACCCCTGAATTGGCTCGCAACAAAATAAGCCTATTTGATTGGCTGATGTCCGCTGTTTCAGCTCATTACCATATGCATATATAAAAGTTAATTGTAACATCTATGGATAATAATGCAACTTGCTACATGAGTAATATGCATCTGACTTTAATTTTATAGCATATTAAGATTTCAATTATACTGATTATATTATACTTTTGTTTATATCGTCGGAGTGATATGTGTGTGTATATATATTACGAGAAAATATATGAGAAAATTGTATATATAAATAGATTTCTTAACATCGCTCAGAAGCGTAACACACATCCCATATCAAGATAATGTGTGTGTGTATATATATATATGCACAAATATATATATATATATATATATATATAAATACACACACACACTGACAATATAAACATAACTACAATATACTCTGTGACAATATAATTTTAAATGCTAATAAGCTATAACATTAGTTAAGTCAGATCGATATTAATCTCATAGCAAGTTGCATGATTGTCTATAGATGTTACAATTAACATTGCACTTTTGTACATTTGATTATCACAATTAACTTTCTTACCAGGGGAGCAATAATGGGCACTAGTGAGAAATTAATATTAATAAGTATATTTTTGCCATCCCTCAGAAGCGTAACAAACATCCCTACCGTATTACACATATTACTCTTATGTTAATAAAACACCAAATAAAAGTAACTTTAGTGATTTAACCAACACTGCAACACATAACTGGTATGGACATTGAACCAAAAATTATTATTATTACATGTTTATTGTAAGAATAACACAACAAGCAGTGTTTCAGTATAATATTATTTTATATGCTTTAAACCAATAGTCAGGATGTAAGTACTAAGTATTCCATGATAAGGCTGTCAATATCAGTTGGGTATCTAAAAACAGTAAATGTGTTTACAGGTTAGGCAGACATGCATGCGTCTGGTGGCCAGTAGTAATTTCCCAGAAGCTGACATCTGTAAGGAGATAGAGCAGGAGATAGACAGTGTCCACACCATCTCGACAGTCAGTGTCAGCACCCAGACCGATCCACCTGAACAGGATACAGAAGAGGGAGGCAATAAGCAGTACATTTGCACAGGCACTTTGACAGACGACATACTTAACAACCACATATTAAAACATGACCATTCATACTTTACTTCTGTGCAAGGCCTCTCCCCAGCTATGGCACTGTCATCTCAGCAAGATCTGGACCTTAGCAGTGAGAGTTGTGAAGAGTCTGAGGTAGAAAGTTTAATGGAAGAAAGTCAAGATAATCGTAATGAGGATGAGTTTGAGTTGGGTAGTGAGGAAAGCATCAGTGATGAGGATCAGAGTTTCAGTGATGTTGAGGATGAGGAAACAAATGTCTCACAAGAGCGAAAAAGTATTGTGTCGACAGGAGAATTGTTGAAGCTATTTCATGTGTGTCATTGGGAAGGATGTGGCAAATGTTTGGTGAAGCCACCGACAGTCTTCAAAAGTGGATTTGGGCTTAGGATAAACACTGAATGTATCAATGGCCATGATTTTATGTGGCATTCTCAGTCTTTAGTTAGAGGAATTATGGAATGCAATGTTACGGTACCCCTGCTGCTGTATTTGTCACTGGAAATGAGTGCAGTCCATTCATGGAGGTGTGCGACACCATTGGTCTGGAAACCATCTCAAAAAGACAGTGGTTCAACATACAGAAGACCTATGTCATCCCAGAGGTCAACAATACCTGGACAGTACACAATGAGGCTGTACTGAGTGCCTTAGGTGATGAGCGGCTCATCGTGTCAGGAGACTCCAGATATGACAGTCCAGGTCACAACGCCTCATTTGGAACCTACTCACTTCTGGACATCAAGTCGAAGTTGGTGGTGGCACAGGAAACTGTACAAGTCACAGAGGTAAAGAACAGTTATTGGCTTGAGGTGGATGGTATGGAGAGGTGCCTTTCCAAGTTGGGAGAATATGGTGTGACCATATCTGTTTTGGCAACCGACTGCCACCCATCAGTGCAGAAAGTCATGCGTCAGGAATATAAAGCTATACAGCATGAATATGACCTCTGGCACATTGTGAAGTCCGTCAAAAAACGACTGCTGAAGTGCCACAACGAAGAGCTGTTTGAGTGGATCAGAATGATCACAAACCCACCTCTGGTTTTGTGTCACAACATGTGAGGGAAATGTGACAAAGTTAAAAGAGAAGTGGATCTCCATCCTGCATCACATTACCCAATGTGCACCACTGGGTTTCTGGTGAGACAATGACCAGGTGCGAGCACCCTCCATACACCCCTGAGGAAGAGAGTCAGCGTCCATGGCTCCTCCCCTAGCTCGGCTGCCTTTCAGCACCTGCAGAAGATAGTCCTTGACAAGCAACTCCTGAAGAAATTGGAGAAAACCACACTGGGCATTCACACAGGACAGCTAGAGAGTCTTCACTCCCTGTACACAAAGTACGCCACAAGAGGAAGAAATTTCATAGGGAGAGTTTGGAGGCACGTCTGCGGGTTGCTGCACTGGATCACAACAGTAATGTGGACCGGAAGACAGCTAAAACAAAGGAAGGTGAGGAGCAACATAAACACCAGTACTCCAAGTCTGCTCAACAGTATGTGGTGACCGCACTGAAGGTAGACAAGGATTATACCTTCAGGAAGAACATAGTGGCAGGAGTGATCAATAGGTGCAAGTCAACATCCATCCGGGCAACATTGCAGGAGCTGAAAACAAAGACGGTTATCACCCTGGCCCAGCACAAAGGGTGTGGAAAAACCAGAGAAAGCGGTATCTGTTGCCAAGCATCTGAGTAGATTCGCATCCTCACAGCCCTGTAACAGAGTTACAAACCCTAAATGAGGAAGAGTAGAAAGAACAAAAAAGTTTCTTAAAGGCCATCTTGCAGGTTTTTTTTTTCTTCAAAATTAATATATAACCTTGTATGAAAATACCATATGAAAGTAAATGCAGGATTTAAAATCGTTTTGCAAGACATAAGGGCACAAATTTAGTAGAAAACGTGACCGTTTCCTTGACCGTGTTGAAAAACTGCTTTTTTTCACCATCGCGTCATATTACGTCACATGAGGTAGTCGTTTGCCCGCCGGGCCTCTGCGTTGTGCGTTCGCTCAGTGCAGTATAGGTTGGTATTCAGTTGGAGCGGTCGTGATTCAGTGTGTTTTCGGTGGTTATTGTATTTCAATTAATCATCGTCGTGGTCAGAGGTGTAGTGGTAAAAAAAGAGGTGAGTAAACTATAAATTCTGGTGAACCACGACGTGGTCACCCGGTAGGTGGGCCGCCACTGCCTACCGGTGTAAAAATTAATATTGACGAATTTTTGTTTATTAGGCTACTTGTTGCCCCTTAATTAAACATTTAAAATATTCACAAATTAATATGGATTTTGTTGTTGTTGATTTATTTTTCTGAGACAAAATTAGAACCTGGAAATGATATTATTCCCGCAGTGCTGAATGAGAAGAGCCATGTCTCTGGAACCACAGCCTACAGAAAGGTGATTTATAGGCTAATGATAATAAATGTGTCTGAAAAAATAACGAGGCATTTTAATTGTTTATTAATAAACTATTGTTTTCTAAATCAGTGTCGGTTAAAAACATATCTCTATCTCCGCTGTTAAGCGGGTGCGCTTTTAGAGAGAAATGCACCTTTCATACGGATTACATAATCAGAAGGTAGCTTTCGATTCGAATTTGTTCGTTTTGAAGTGGACATTTCAAGCTTTAGCCTACATATATATTTAGTTTCAGTTCTCGCGCTGCAGTTCACGGAGATCATGAAAGCGCGCCTGATTGTTTTATTTTATTTGACAAAAGCACAACGCTTTCTTGTTATTGCGAGTTTACACAAATAAAAGTAGTTGCGAATCATGTATTATTATTTTCTGTATGACCAGAAATGATAGAGTATTTTAAATTGTTTCACTGTTGATAAGTGTTCGCGCATGCGCGTCCGTCCCAGATAGCAGACCGATGTCGATTCAACGTTGATTTTTAGTTGTAAAGGTTAGTATCAATCATCAATCAAATTTCAACGTTGAATCAACTTCAGAACGTTATTACACCGAAAATAAAACATCGATTCAACATTGAAATGCGGTTGAATGGCGTGTCTGACGTTGATTCAACGTTAATTCGATGAGCAAAACGATGTTGTTTCAATGTCACGAGAAACGTCGTTTCCACATTGATTCGATGTCAGTTTGCTATCTGGGGTGCCATGCAAGTGCGCGCTCACACTCCGCTCCACTCTCGGATACGCGTCAAAATCTTGTTTATTTAATCTCGGCGACATGGAGTTATGATGACGGCGATATATGCACACTGTCCCGGCTCCTTCATCGGGTCGCCCGGTCCGCCGTCAGATTGTGTTTCGGCCCGCGGGCGGGAAATGACGGTCACGGATCCGTCAGAGATCACTTATTGTACTTCTGTTTTACAAAATGCATAGGCTACATGTAGCCTACCTGTCTTAATGTGCCTTGTCTTAATTTAATTAACATATCCTACATAAACTTGTAATGTAATGCATTTATGTGTTTGTTATTAGTCTGCAGCCGACCACTTATTATACATATAATATATTAAGTTCATTTCCAATCTGTACTCCGAATTTTAATGTTTGTGTTGGCTGTTTCTAGCTACATATAAAGTTTTTATAGGCTACAGTAAGACAGTTGTGATTGTGATTATTTTTGTATTCATTGTCACCAAATGGGGCTATTCAAAGCCTTTATAAAGTCCCTCTTCCTCTTGAAACTGTCTCCTAATGGCTGACATACACAACACATGCAGGTAAGGGTCTAAATAATGGCTTTACTTTTGCCTGATACATGATAATAATATGTACAATATTGTGATCTGAGCATATGTTATACATATCGTCGGCTAACGTGAATAAATCTATAAGCTAGTAACACTGTTCTCTCATCGAGACTCCTGCCCCGTTCTCCTCACACCACAGCTCAATGTGTCTCCTCTGACCGTTGTTTTGTCTAATCCTGGCCTGTCTACTCTCTTGACTTCATATGAGGCACATAATTATATGGCTGAGGTCTGTCATACGAGTAAACATTTAGGCTACAATTTCCTCAGCGTCCGATCTGTCATTGCGATCCATTGCTTTCCTATTGTTTACTTTGACCGCTCTGCCTCATGTTACGTCACTTCCGGTTTGGCGGTTTTCAAACGCGGAAGTAAAATTTTCTCACAAAAACGACTCCAGAAGCCTAAATAGCGTTTTATAAGTATATGTTCATATTTAAATATAGTTCCTACATTATTTTTCTATACATTGGCTCACAGGGTACTCTAACCTGCAACATAGCCTTTAACATGTTAAAGTGACTAACAATATCCTGTTCATTATCAAAAAAAAATTTCCTTGACTGTTCCATGATTACACTGTATATTACAATTAATTTAGTAAGTCTAATAATTTAGTAGTTTAGTAATCCTAAATTAGTAAATAAATATATAATAACTAAATTAGGATTTATTGTAAATTTCCCATTACTTAAAGTACATTATTAGTGCAAGTCTGAGCTCAGTTCAGAGTCAAAACAAGCTCTAATAATTTAATCACTATGGCCTATAAAATAATTACTTTATGTTAAACCTTCAAATGTGTATTAGACTCTTTACTATTAGAGTGATTGTTTAAACATTCAAGGGTTTACATTTATGGTCACAGTATACTGAGCCACTACATCAACACCACCTAGCTAAAATTACCTACATTGCTGTTAAAATTCCACATTTCTTCTCAAAACTACTAAATAGCATTTAAATGCACAATAAACCACTTGATGAAATATTACAATATTATCATGTTTAATGGCAAATGTTGAATTTAACTTAAAATTCATCATATGCATATTCAAAACCATGATATTCCAGGGATGGAAAAACAGCCCTGATGGAGCCAACAACACAGGCTGGAATCGGAATCCGGTTCTTCTTCCCCAAATGCCCCCTGGCCCAAAGGGTAAACTGCCGGTATGCAGTCAACCTAAAGAGACTGATGAAAAGAAAGAAACGTATTGGTTAGGTTTAGTATAACTACATGTATTTATTATACATGTTATGTATTTATATATTCATTTACTCAAATTATAAAATAATCTGTATTCATGCAGTTTACACATGATTTAGCTTATAGAATAGTTCTTTACATCTGGTTGTATAACAAGCTTCCAGAATAAGCTGACAGTCTGCTGATTGTTGTTTTAACCACAGGGCCACAGAATCTGTTCAATACAGTTTGTCTGTATTGGTTTAGCACTGCAGAATAATGTTGGTAATGTAATCTAGCACATTACATTATGTATTATTTGTATCTGCTATGAATAACAAGAGGGTGAATAATTACTGTTAGATTACAGAATATGGCTGCTGTGTAGTGATGATCTCACTCAAAAGTTATTGACAATAAACCTGGTTGACTATTAGGAATAACTTATACGACATAAATGTGTACAACATGGTGCTTTGGCTGCAAACAACTAACATTAGGTACAGTCATTAAGCTAACAGCTGCATGAACCAACGTTAGCTTACGCTAACTTAGTGATTTTTTAGTAACATTACCACACAAAAAGACGACGTCTACGTTATATGTTAACTAACTGCACATGGAAACATTGTTCGCGATGTCTGCCATCATATTCCCGTTTCTTGTCTAACAGTTAGTCCAGTAAGTTAGCATGTAGCTATTTTTATCGGTCCATTTGGCGGAGCCGGCGACTTACCAGCTATTGATGGGACGCTCCAGTGTCTCCGCTCGGACATCCTTCAGGGAGAGCATTGCCACTTCCCAACACGTCTACCTCCCGGCACAGCATAGTAAATGTGCGCGCCATGGTGATGCAAGATTGACCACGCAATACATGGTCAAGATCAGCCTCTTGACAGCAGATAGACTCTGAAACGGTGGGCATCGCAGTACAGCAGCCACACTGACACCAGGTAGCGTTCCCAACCCGCTCTTCTCCCCAAACCACCACCGGCTGTTCGACATATCGACGTACCGGTACCACTGCTCGGTTCTCACGCCGTATCGGCTCAAATGCATACGCAATGGGACACACGGGCTCAACAGGTCTTTCAAGTTCGTCTTCCTCCATTTTAAAATCAAGCGCGCACTCAGTCAGGTAAAGAAATGCTGCATTCTCTTCACTAACCATTGGACCCAACCAACCCCGTTACGTAGGCAGTGACGTCACTTCAAAATGGCGACTCGCTATCTAGAATACTAGCTAGAAATTACGAAAATAATTTGTCATATATGTGGTTTTAACAACTTTAAAAAAAAAAAAAAATTAGCCAAGGTGATTTTTGTAATATATGTAGCTACTACCAGTGCCAAAACATGGATGTTTCATCTCCCCTTTAATGTTATATTCAAAATTACAAATATACAAAAATGACAAAAATATAACAAATTGCTCCAAACTGTTTGGAAAAAAACTAATATTTTTGCATTGTGTTTGTGTGTGTACGTACAAGAGTACACACTCCAGCTTATGAAATGTGTTTTGTGTTGTAAGTGTTTGTTGCACATTTTGATGCCTTGATAACAGGGGTAGGGGGCTCCCACTTGAAGCACTGTGGCTCGATGCCAGACATTTTCACTGTCATAATGGATGACAGTGTTCCGTCCAGAGCCAACCTGTTTCTAGTTTTGGTTTTGTTCAAACCTACAACAGAGAACACTCTCTGCATCTGCATTGGCGTGGGGAAGAATTAAAACCAGTTTGGCTATCCTTGACAGCCGTCCAAATTGGCTCAAACCAGTCACCTTTAAAAAGAAAATGAAGCAATGAGACCTAAATAATTATTTATTTGCATTCATTAAGTTGAATAACTAAATGTCAAAAGTGTGTAATATCTCTTACCCCTGTTCTTCATTGACGACATATTCCCCCCAAAAACCCTCAATGTCGAAATTGGCTGGGTCTTGGGGCATGGAGATGTCCATCAATTGATACTCTAGGAACTCTTCGGTGATCTGATCATGCTCTTGGGGTCCCTGATAAGGAAGCAGTTCGGCAAACCTAAAAAAAAAAAAGAACACAATGTGCACTGAACTGTTTAAGATGATGTGGAAGAAACAACATTTGTTTTCTGAACAACATCAAACTTCACAATTTATAAAAAATGTTAAGAAAATGTAGTATTAGAAATAAGGAATAATAAATAGGTAAACCCATACCTGTCGACAAAGTACAAGGCATCTTCAACACCTTCACTCGGTCCTTTGCTGGACATCAACAAATGTTGAGTGCTTGATTAGGGCCTCTCTCCACTGCTCTCACCAGAAAAGCCTGTGCTGCCTGTTGGAATCTCTGCACCTGTTGAGGTGATATATCTCCTGCATCAAGGAGCCGATTAAGCGTAGCTCGAGTTGTGAATCCAACATTCAGCTTTTCTCCTACCAAAGAGATAAACCAGTTAATAAGAGTAATTTTTTTTCCTCTTTTTTTACTAAGTTTATTAACAACTAAAATAACCACAGTTGCTAGCTTGAATATCCTACTTTAATATAAGTAAATCACATCACATCAATGACATCACCAAACTCATAACTGAATAAAAAGGTATTCTTATAAAAGTATCTGTGTTCAGGGAGTGACTGAAGTATGTGTTGCTTATGTGAAACTTGGGAGCATTGCCTGGCAGTTGGCTTGCTGGGTCCTTGTAGTGGATGTCATCCAGTTCTCGACACTGTAGTGCTGCTGGCTTTAGAAACCTTGCGCACAACTTGCGAACAAACTTTGTCATCTACAAAGATGTATTTCAGAAAGGATTTTCCATACCATTTGAAAAGACATATCTAAAACAAATGTCAAATCTAACATTATTAGCAGAATCATGGGTTACCCTTCCATTTTACCTCTTCATGTAGAAGAAAGATGGATGACCTCTCTCTCTGGAGGAGGAGGTTCAAGGTTGAGAAGGCTGGCAATGTTGCTTGATAAAAGAGGAGGTACACTTCCGTAAGTGGGTTGGAAAATGCATCCACCAGCCTTCAGAACCTTGGTTGTTTCTCATCTGAATAAAAAAGTACAGGTTATGCACAGAACAGACATGTTTCTTTTTTTTTTGCAATAATCTTGCAATAGTGTAATGAAAAATTCAGCCTACCTAATGACTTGAAGTAGCTAGTGAGTGGGCTCATACCGCTGCAGAATGCGATTCACACAGCTCTCCAGGCTCAACCATCGAACGGAAACATGCTGAAGCATTTCCATATAGTCACTTTCATGGAGGTCTCAAAATTCTGTGATGAAAATATATAATCCATAATATCAATTCCAAGAAAATTTCTGAAAATCTAGTAAAATTTCCATTGTACTATCACAGGTGCATGTTAAGTAACAAACCTGACAAATATCCTTTACGGTTGGTGCTTCCCCCTAAACCCAGTATGCAACATCCCACACTCAGGTCCTCTGGATCAAATCCCGCTACCTGCAATACAGGACAACTTAATCGCATTCCATTAGTTACATATTCATTACAATCCAGCAAAGCAAAGTATTTTACATTGCTCCATTGATAATGCACGCTGTTTTAGTGCTCGCACACGTAAAAATCCTGTGCTGTGGTCGAATCTTTAAAGCACTCCTTTAACAATGGGCTGAAATGGTCTGCTACTGCAAATGGCACATTGTGTTGGACCATTGCAACCGCCACCTTTACCTCAGCTCTCCTGGTCTGCAACAGAAAGCAGAAAGGGTTATATAAAGTACTAAATCAAGCATTCCATAAGTGTTTTATAATTGTTAATACAACCTACAATGTTAACAAAATTCAGCTAACATTACTGCCAGTCTTTTGGTGTTCATATGTACCATGTACCTTGCTCTCTTGTTCTGTTATGCCACCAACAGAAGCTGGAGCATAAAACTTTGCAATCCCACCTTGCTGACTGAAGTGCCTGTTCTTTGGACTGATGCCCTTTTGCTTTTAACATAACTGTTGACATCAGTCACACCTTGATGGGCACATGAATTCTCCTGTCTGCAAATAGAGCACCAGTAATAAGAGCTGCTAGTGCCTTTGGTGATAAATGGGCCATTTGGTTGTCCACTCATTTTTGAATGTACACCTATAAGTGGCTGCTCCACAAGCTTTTCTCTTCCCTGTCCTGTCCACTGTCTCCTGCGTGTTCTCTTCCACTGTCTCCTGCGTGCTCTCTTCGATAAAATATCTTTTTGCTTTTTCCCTGACATCTTTGAAAAATACAATGCAATGGCAATGATTAATGTATGTTTTGACAGGATATAAAATATTAACCAGAGCACTCTGCTTTAATACATGTAGCCTTGGCTTAATGTAACTAGAAAGACTATTAATACAGTATAATATACAATTTAAAATAAAATGAAGAAATACATTCACTCCTTCCTTAACATTTCCTTTAGTTTCAGATAACGTAAGCTAGCCAAACCTGAGCCAAAGCTTCTGACCAGGTTGCAAAGTAGTTGTAGAACTTTTGACTGCATCAATAATAATGTATATGGGCTATATATTAAATGTTCTAGGCTAAAAATGTTACACAAGCTTTCTTCCAACTTACCTTCTCCATCACGTGTGTTCGTGCGATGTTGTTGGTTACCTAGTAACGAACGTACGGTAGCCGAGAATGTTCTGTCAACTTCTGTGTGTTCGCGACTTCGCGCATCCATGTTGCCTAGTAACGAACGCAATCTGGCCGAAATAATCCGAAATCATTCACTGGCACACAGGCAAATGACAAA